>JAQMYM010000014.1:154354-170414 GCA_030014255.1 Parauchenoglanis ngamensis
CACACTCACACACACGCACACACACGCACACACACGCACACACGCACACACGCACACACTCACACACACACACACATGCACACACGCGCACACACACGCACACACACACACACGCACACACGCACGCCCCTACTCAAATATGGGAGAATAATGAGGGGAATACTGATGGATATGATGATAGCTCTAATCTAATTTAAACAGCGCAATAGCCAGTTTGTGAACAGACAGATAGTTAGCATAACCGCTATCTAGTAAGCCAGCTACTCAGAAAGTTGCCTTGTTAGTTAGTAATGAGTAAACTGGTTGTTTTGTGTTGCACTGTTGCAAAAATTGGTAGAAATGAGGACACAGTGACAGTTTTTCACCTTCTGGATGTCCTGCAGTCTCATCTGTTCCTGCAGGTGGCGCCGTCTCTCCTCTCGCTCCAGTTCGGCCATCACTGAGCGGCTGTACGCATCACGGCCTCTCTTATCAAAGCGCTGTGCGATCTTCTGCATCTTCACATCTGCCTCTCGCTTCACCATCGTCCTCAAACGCTGGAACACACACACACACACACACCCCGATTCTATCAGGACGCATGTAGAGCACTGCGATATGATTCATAGACACAGAGTGCATGCAGCACCTCGGTGTAGATGTGCTTCTCCACCCGGTGCAGTCTGGCGACGGCTGCAGGCTGCATGGTCTCCAGCACAGCGCCCGTCAGCCCCAGACGTGTCTTCTTCTGTAGCAGGATGTAGAGCTGATAGAGCAGGCGTGTGGCCGCCCCCTGCTGGCCCTGCATTACCGCCTTGGCCATGCCCAGGTCAAAGGGCACGCCCAGGAGCTTCAGCGTGGGCTCCAGGCGCGTAAAGTTGTTCAGCTTGGCGTTAGCCGTGCTGAAACACACACACACACACACACACACACACACACACAGATACAGACTGTGCTGTCCATGTCAGAGTAAACGATGAAGATCCTGATGGTAACAACGGACATGTGATTAAAGAAAATGACTGGAAAATGACAGTTTGCAGTAATAAGGGTATTTTTAGGTTCTCCATTGCTGCTGCTGTATCTGTATCTGTGACGTGACTGTGCTGTCCTCCTGCTGGTGAAGCGCAGAGAGGCGTCCTAGCAGCACTCACACTCCGAGACTTTAATCAGAAATGTCTCACACTGACAGAGCTTGTCCTTGGCTGGTCTTTCCACATTATGTGCTCTTCCACAACCCGATCTTTATTTTCCGATGTCTGATTTTTCCGGACAGCAACAAAATCAGGCATCAAAATACAAAAACGTGTTTCCAGGCAGGTTTCCTCTGGGTTCTCTGGTTTCCTCACACCTCCCAGAAACATGCTGACAGGTGAACACTAAAGTACCCCAGGGGTGTGTGTGCGTGCGCGTGCGCGTGTGCGTGTTGGCATCCCATCCAGGGTGTGGTCCTGTTTAACGCCGGTGTTCTCCTGGGGTTATCTCACCCTGACCAGGAGAAAGTGCTTACTGAAGATGAACGAATGAATTCTTATGAATTATTGCTACATGTAATGGAACTCCACAGTTAGTGAGTGAGGCGCGTGCAGTGCTTATTAACTGACAGGTAAATACATGTGTAGCTGTGTTAAGTGACTGAGTGAGATCCTCACCTGTGTTTGGAGAACTGGTGGAAATCCTCCTGGAGCTGGTGCCTGTGCAGGACCTCACCCAGCAGGTAACCGTTAGAGAAGTCTCTGGCCAGAGAAAGCGGCTCTGCATTTCCATCAAACATTCACACAGATCACATCAGGGCAGATTAGATTAGACGGCTAAAGCTAGCTAGCTAACAGCACACAGAGAGAAGAGGTAAGCTCACCGACGCTTTTGGATAAGCGGAGCTCAGAGTTCAGCCACCGACACAGTATATCAGTCATCCTTCATAAACGGTGGGGTAAATTATTCCTGTCAGAAGCCCTACACCGCGCAGGGGCTTAGTTTAAACATGGCGGCGAGTGTTTGCGGTTTGTTGCTATAGTTTGGCATTCAGCTTTCGAATGTCGTCATGGTAACGCAGCGCGTGACGTGCGGCCTCTCAGCGTTAGCTTAGCTTCCGAACTCTCCTGAGGTAAATTTAACCAACTGTACAATCATATTTAAAAGGTATAGCGGTCTGTAGTTTTACTTCTCAGCTTGTATTTCAGTCATGAAAGAAAAGTGAAAGCACAAAGAATCTCTCTCTCCCCCTTAGATATTCATATCTGTATATTTATGTCATTCATCTATCCATCAGTGTCTAAATATCAATCTGTTCATCATGTCTGCCGTGTGTGTGTGTGTGTGTGTGTGTGCAGCCATCACACACCCACTCACCCCTGCACTCTGGTGTAGCTGGTCCATCTACCTGATGTGAGGAGAACCCGGAGAACCCCAACATGTGGAGCTCCTCACAGACAGGAGCCTGAGCTGATGATGGACCCTGGAGCCGTGATATCAGGGAAGGAACCAGGGAACCATCTGGTTCAGGGAAGGAAGGGCACGCAGCTCAGTGTGTTCAGTGTGACGAGGTTCCTCATCAGCACCGGTGCCTGGGGTCTGCACGGCCAACCCGCATGCTGCGCTTACGCTTTTACACTTAAGGAACATTGGTATATATTTTTTTAATTAGCATTTAATTCAATGTTCCTTTGATATTTTTGTATTTTCACCTTATCACTCATTCTAATACATTTCCTGACGTCGACAGTCCTCAATACTTTCTGCTTATTACTTAGATTTATAATTGGAACGTAAAGAAGTTTGTATAAAAATTGCTCTATAAATAAAGTGATCATTATTACTACTATTGCTTCTTCTGACCGTGTAGAAATGTACAGAAATCTATAGCTGATTTTAAATCCAGACTGAAATCTTAACTTCACACATAAACTGGTGTAGTATATATGTATATATAAGTAATATGCATACACACAACGTTCATTATTGCTTGTAAAGGTATGTAATTTGTCATTGGTGTATTGTAAATGGATTGCCCTTAAAATTGCTTAAATATTTTCTGTTTAAAACCTCTAATGAAAGTTACCTGATGAAACTCGTGTTGCACTCAAGAGTAAAAAGGACTGTTTGGTGATTAATAATTACATGAAGGAAATAGTCAAATATTACATTTATATCTGTAGATTCTGTTGGCAACTATAAAAAAAACCCTCAGGAGTTTATTATTTTAAAATGCAAAATAAAGAGTTACACAGCTGGATTTATTTATTATTTTATTTGTTCTTTATTATAATCTGTTATTCATACTGTAGGTTAGTGTCTCAGAGTATACAGAGCTCAATAACACACACACACACACACACACACACACACACACACACACACACACACAAAGGCAACAGTGTTATTGTTTGAATACTACATCTGTTAGGTTTAATATTTATACATTTCCATATCACAATAGCATATTTGTAGCTGATTTTAGTCACACGCACAGTTAGTGTCACTACGCGCTGAATCCCACACAGCTCCCTACACCCTTCCCCTATGTAGTGTACTGAAGTTCTAACTGACCGTTCACCATTTATATGGCAGGCGTCCTGCCTCCTACGTAGTGCACTAATCTCCAGTACATTAGGATCTGTCCAATAATATGTCTGCTGGAAGACAACGGTCCTCATGCTGCCTACCTAGGGAACCTCCACCCAAGCAGAAGACTAGCTATGACGACAGTAATGTGTGTGTGCTGTGACGCTCCGGTCAATAAATGACCCTAAACACACACACGAAACAAATCATATGTACATTTACTCAGCTTAATAGTGTGTGAATTAAAATATAAGTGTAACATCCAGCTTCCAACCGAGTGACTGTGTGGTGAATCAACTTCCACTTCCTGCTCTTCCAGTTCCAGTTCGGTTAGCACCACTTCCGCAGCGACCAATCAGAGCGCAGGACTCCTAACAGCTGACCCTAGTACAACTCTGACCGGGTTCCTTCACACTCACACACAGTCACTTCCACTCACTCACTAGCTGGCGTGCTAAATAACAAGTGTGCTAAGTAGCTATCAGAGTCAGCACTAACCCTGTCGGATACAAAGGGAGGAAACGCAAACAAAGATCCCTTATTTAAAATTCTAGTTTGAAAGTTAAAAAGATCTGTCAGCCAAAATGACAAGAAAAATCACAGCAGTGCATTCTGGGTAATTAAACATGCTTCTGTAGTCCACAGTGATGTCGACTCAATCTTGACCTAGCACTCATCTCCCACACGTCCATGAAGTAATAAAGTCTGTATAAGCAAGGGCACTCAATCAGGCAGGAGTGAACAAGGGGAAGTGTTAAAAACAGGATTGGAACACTGCGCGTCAGAGCGTACACCGTTCAGGGAAAAACAGTAAAGTCAAAAAATAGGCAGATTTTAAGTAACTTAAACATTGGATTAGCTTCACAGCGAAAGGTCTAAACTCTGACACATTAGCAGCCCTTACACACACACACACACACACACACACACACACACACACACACAGTACAGAGCTGCGTCAGGCAGGATTACAAAATTAGTAACAAAATAAATCCATAACCTATGCAAATCTCACAGTAGTAAAGCTTCAGTAACTAAATCACACACACACACACACACACACACACACACACACACGCACGCACGCACGCGTGTGCTTACATTTTATATCGTTTAAACTGCCAATCTTTGATGATGGTTTATGATATATATATATTATCGCTACATGTTTGCTGCGTCTGCTCTCGCTGCGCACGGTTATCACCGGTTAGCTTGTTCACTTACAATCCCATCATCATCACTGAGCTTAGACACAACCAAGAAAAAGCTAATACAGCCAGCTTCCCGCTAAAAGACATGGCTTCCAGAGGCTGCCTTAACATGTTAGCTAGCTAATGTAACCATGGCGACAATGTCAGCAGATGAAACGGTAAAAGGAAATGTTGCTTAGGAGACATTAACTCTGTTTCTCTCTTTATAATGCTGAACAAAATTGGGGCATTGTCCTTTTTTCTTCACGTCTAACTAAAATAAAATACATGATATAAAAGTAAGTAATATTGCGTCCTCGGGACACGCGCTCGGGACATGCCTGTCATCTAGCTGCCTTCTGAATGGGACAGACTTCATTCCAGCCAGAACATCCTCCCTTCCCAGGGACCCTCCTGTTCAATTAAAGGTGATCAGAAACACACCTCAGGTACGGTGTGAGTGATCATCAGCACACGCCCACTCTGCACCAGACGCCAGCTGTGACATGAGATGATGGGTTTGTTCTGATAGCATTCCTCGGCTGCTCAGTAGTGAGAGCTAACCACGCTGACACCACACACACACACACACACACACACACACACACACACACACACACACAAACACCTTCATCACAAAGCTAATCAATCAGGACATGTCTCCATTTACACTGTAACTGCGAGGCTAAGGAAGCTAATGTTGCTAATGTTGTTGGGAGTCTTTGTTTAGTCTCCCAAAATCCTTTCTATAAATAATGAGTGACATCATTACACTCCACAATTATTATTCTTTTCATTCAATATTAATATTCATTACTAAATAAACATCTGCTGCAATAATAATACTCATTACAACCTAGGGGGTGTGGCCTACAGGACAGGAGCGGGGTGTGGCTTTGGGTGGAGTCTGGAAGGTGTGACCTAGGGGTCAGGCTCTAAGAGGGTGAGGTCTGGTCTGGGGCGGGTTTCTAGAGCAGGTGTGGCCTAAGAGGTGACGCTTAGGTGGTGCCAGTCTAAGAAGAGAGGTGTAGGAGAGGGGATCTAGGTGTGGGGCCTTGGGGTAAAGTATAGGGGAGGGGCCTGGGGGTGTGGCCTATCAATTATGATTTAGGGGAGGGGAGGAACCTATGGGGTGTGGCTTATCAATTATGATTTAGGGGAGGAGCCCGGGGGTGTGGCTTATCAATTATGATTTAGGGGAGGAGCCCAGGGGTGTGGCCTATCAATTATGATTTAGGGGAGGAGCCCAGGGGTGTGGCCTATCAATTATGATTGAGGGGAGGAGCCCGGGGGTGTGGCCTAGAGGACAGGACATAACGATAGGGCTTGGGAATGAGTTCTAGGAAGTGCTAGCTTATGAGCTGAACTGGATCTAGAAGGAGGGGTCTGGAGCGGTTCTACAGAAGACTTCTGGGTACTTCCTGATACTTAGCCACATTAGCCTCGTAACTCCAGAGCTAAACAAAGAGCATGTCTCAGTTAATCACCTACATTTATGAGAACACTGCGGACCTTTTAGCTCTTGTTAAACAGTTCCTTTAAACGCACTTTAAACATGTGCAATTTTTAGGAATATTTAGTGAAACATCTTCAAGACCTTAAAACTCTTCAGAAGCAGTGAAATTCATAAAGCATAAACACCCGTCACCCGGGGCTGGTTTAGTGTAACCGCAAAGCCAAAGCTAATCAATACTTTAAGGCAATAAAGTCAAAGCACTTGGTAAAAATATAAAAAATAAGCAGTGTAGCGTTACACAAGCAATCAATCAAGTGCCCTGGGACCTGATTGGTTCCTCGGTTAGCCCCTCCCTCACGTTTCTGTTCATTTTTCCAAATAATGCCATAAAATCAGTGAGCTTATTCCAGAACCTGTCATTAAACATCAAAGGGCTTTAAAATGCCGGATAGGTAATATCGACACACACAATACTTGGCAAAATAGCTACGTGGTTCAGCACAGCGCCCCCTATAGGTCACCTATTTATATATATATATATATATCCAGGGAGACCGTTTATCCTGATGCTAAACTGATGGCCACAAGCTGTTAATGTCAGCTACATTAGCCGCTTAGCTAATTAATAAACACGGCGTACATTGCATTCTTGGACGAACTGCTCCGTTAAAGCTGAAACTTATCACCAGCCTCTGCAGAACAGTAGCGCTTTCACTCCAATAACATGATTCACAATAAAGAAACCAAGCATTTTAAGTCACAAGGTCAAAGTCAAAACTCATAAATCTTCAGCAATCTGTCCATCGTTAGGGGACGAGAGCCGCCTTGAAGCTGCCTTCTGAATAGGACAGACCGGGCTGCCCAGCACGCTGGCACGCTCGCACGCTGCCTAGCACACGCCCTGCTTAGGCGGCTTCTTCTTAAATGGAACGCAGGGTGAGTGAGGAGGATCTGACGTGTCCTTAATACTAAACTTCCTCGACAGAATCAACACCAATTAAGAGGGATCTAAGAAATCCATCCCATAATGCCTTTAAGGAGTAGCAGTGATGCCTGGCCGTTAAAGCTGAATGCCAATTAGAATTTGCCGGAGAGGAGATTATGGAACCAGCTTCCCGACGACTCCGGATGTTCCTCCGAGGATTCCGGGATGAGGAACTGTGATGACGTCACCGAGGTGGGGCTTCCCAGCGAGTCGCAGAAGTTTTCGTTTTCCGGAGAGTCGGGCCTCCAGGAGCACTGCGGCTTGTAGCCCCCGCCGGGGCTCTCCTCCTGCGGCGCCGCCTCGGGCAGAGCCTCGGGCTGACTCTGGGGCCGGTAGGCGGGGCTTTGGATTCCCGTGTAGGTCACCTGCGTCTGCGCCGAATCCATGGAGCTCGAGGAACAATCGGAGGCGTCGCTCACCAGCTGGTTGTAGTAGCGCAGCTGGGCGGGTTCGTCCGAGTCCGTGTCCATTTCAACGTTCCGGTCATCGTTCTCGTCGTCATGGTGCTCTTCGTCCTGTCCTCCCGGCACCGTCACCAGCCCCTCTTTATCCGGACTCTCCACGATGTGCACCACACTGTGTGGGGGGGGCTTCAAGTCCAGGGGACCCTGTTACACAAACGCACGCAAAATAATTATAATCCTCACGCTAAATCCATTTACCAAGCAAACTAAAACTCAGACAATAAAAGCACTGACGCTGTAAAGCACAGAAACATAAACAGGGCGTCCGGCTCGGGTCCGGTCTCATGAACTAGCCTAGCTAAACGATGCCAAGCTAAAATTAACAAAATGCAGGAAGTGTCTTGAACAGAAAGAAAGGTGCAGGAAGTGCAATTAGCATACAACGCGCTAAAGGCTTAGCTCATGGCAGCTGAGGGGTGCGTGTGCGTGCGAGTGTGTGTGTGCGTGTGTTTACCTGCGGAGGTGACCAGTTCCCGGTGAGTTTGGGGCCGGGTATCTCGGGATAGAACGCATTCTTCACCCTGAACGTTAATAAATCAGCCGTATTAACACACACAAATCCAAACAGAGTGACAACAATCACGTGATCATCAGTGACATTAAGCTCTAGAACAGTGTGTGTGTGTGTGTGTGTGTGTGTGTGTGTGTGTGTGTGTGTAGCAGCTGGATTACAGCCACTGTATTAATGAAGGAAAGTCTGGTTACAGTTATGGAGCTGGACAGACTCCGATGTTTCCTCGTTACCCCACACTGTTATTAGACACGGGGGAACTTGTTCTCTGCAGCATGTGTGTCACTAATCTTAGCTCCCAGGTGGTCACACCTGATGCGTGTGCACAGTGAGCGCAGGCTAGTCAGAGCAGCCACTCTGCACACAAACACACACCCGCTGATGTTTTTTACATCCAGGTCTATCCTTTCAGCTCTTTAAAGAGGACTTACACATCACAGAGAAGATGACGGTCATTGTTCATGTTGGGGTTAGTAATGTGTTTATAACGTGTTTACATGTTTTACAGTGTGTACATTAGCAGGATAACAGTTCCAGGAGAAACGTGGTCATGAACGTGAGGAGAAGCGTACCATTCTCTCTTCTTGTAGCAGAAGACGCTGATGATGATGAGGCAAAGGGACATCGTTCCCAACGCCACCAGGATCTCCACCAACATCAGATCAGCTACACACACACACACACACACCATATTAACACCCTACACACCCTCCCGTGTCACATTAGTTACTGCTGCGTACTGAAGTGCTCGTACCGTCAGACTCGGTTTTGACGGCGCTGGTGGACTCCATTCCCTCTCCAGCTGAAGTGTACGGCCTCACCGTGAACTTATAGGAGCCCAGAGGCAGGCTCTTTACTGTGTACGAGCTCAGTGCAGGATCGGTCAGATTAGCTACACACACACACACACACACACACACACCTTCATTAACCTTTAATTGCACAATTGTTCATTTAAAGCATTATTTAAGAACATCACTGTGTGTTTAACGATATGTAAAGCAGTAGAAGTAAGAGGAAACATGAGGGGTGTGTGTGTGTGTGTGTGTGTGTGTGTGTGTGTGTGTCACCTATGAGGCTGAGGTTGGGGGCGTTGGCCAGGTAAACAGTGTGTCCGAGTATGAAGCCTTTTTGCTCACACACAGGAACAGGAGTCCAGGAGAGAACAACAGCTGAGCCTGACTGAAGAACAGACAGCTCTCCCACAGGCAGAGAAGGAACTGCACACGCGCACACACACACGCGCACACACACACACGCGCACACACACACGCGCACACACACACACACACACACACACACACACACACACGCGCATGCACACACACACAGAGTTAGTGCTGGAATAATGGTACTTGTGTCATACACAGTGAACAGTGTGTGTGATCTGTGTTAACCTCTTACAAACTGTTCATAAACTGTGTTACAAGTTGTTTTGAAATGACACGAAAGTGTCATGAACTGTTACATGTGTTACACATTAAGAACCATGTCACAAACGGTGCTGGTTTGGAGTCCTGCACACCCCACACTGTACTGGATACGGAATTAAAGGCCAGAGTAATAATCAGTAGCGCATCACTTTCTGGACAAAGCGTTTAACTCAGTTTAAGAGACGCACGAGTGTGAAACCGGAACGTTTCCGTTCGGTTACCCGTGAGAGCAGGTGAGGAGTGGCTTCACTAAGGGGACTCGCCTACCTCGCGTCACTTTGGGATTTACTCTGTGACACTTCCGATGCTGAATAACGTCTGAAGCTGTTGCTTTTGCGTCTGATATTCTTGGCTGGCAGGTTCTACACGCTGTAACCCCATTTTCACTGCGGTGAGGAATATAACGCCCTCACTACCCCCTAGGCTGGAGGGCGCCTACGTAGGGCCCTTACCTTGTTCCCGTCCATATCCATAATGTCTCTGCAGCAGGACAGACGAATCAGGAAGCAAGGCGAAAATGGAGATTGTGTACTGCACTCCAGGGTCCAGAGATCCTACACACACACACACACACACACACACACGTCAGTGAACCTAACACTCATCAGATTAGTTATATTTGGAAACTTTTCCCAGACGTGCAGGAGACTCCCCCTCACCTGACTGGATGATGGTGCTGGTGTTGGAGAGTGAAACTCTCTCCCATTGGACGGAGCAGGTGGAGGAGGTGGGGCAGCAGGTGGGCACCCACTCCACCACGTAGCCTTGTGTGGAGTTCTGATCGCCGCTCCACGAAACAGTTAAACCTCCCCCATTACCCACCAGCTTAGACACAGACAACTCGGAGTCTGCAGGAAGTGAGGATTAAACAACACGCACACGCGCACACACGCGCACACACGCGCGCACACACGCGCACACACGCGCACACACGCGCACACACAGAGTTTCACATGCTGGTTATTTGATCTTCAATCTGCAGACGCAGAAGCAGCGTGTGTGGTGACTTTACTACACTCAGTGTTTATTATCATTATGATTATTATTATCTAATTATGCAATAAATGTTACTATTATAAGTGCCCTCAGTGTTGGTGCAGTTGTGCTGATTAAAGAAACACACCTGCAGTGTATTGTGGGACGGGGACGGTGCTGCGCTGAGAGAGACCGACCGGGTTCCGTGCTGCTACGGCGACCATGACATCACTGCTGTTGCTAAGGCTGATGGGAGTGCTGGACACACTCGGGGGGAGAGAGACAGTCGTCCACCCATCTCCCTCTCCGTCTCTCTGAGACACCTCGTACGCTGTCAGAGCACCGTGACTGTCCCTGGGTGAGAGAGACTGAGAGAGAGACAGGAGAGAGAGTGAGAGAGAGAGAGACAGGAGAGAGAGAGTGAGAGAGAGAGAAAGACAGGAGAAGTATAGAGAGAGAGACAGAGAGAGGAAAATATTCATCATACTTTCATAATATGTAACATACCGGTGTGTGTGTGTGTGTGTGTGTGTGCGTGTGTGTGTGTGCGCACGCACCTTCCACACGACCCGTCCTGTGTTCACACTGGTCCTCCACACCCATACGTCTGGAGCTTTAGGTCCTGAAACACACACACATACACATTACATATTATGTAAGTCTCTTTAAAATGCTACACAATGTACAATCCTAAAGCCACGCCCAGCCATCACCTCACAGTGTTACTGCTGTTACCATGGTTACAGCAGTGAAATGTTTACTCTCTGTACTGAACATGAGGATTATGATTTGAATAATGAATAATAAAAGATGAATAATGATAGGGTAACTCACGGTCCATGTGTGTGTGCACGCTGTAGGGGGCGCTCCAGTCTCCCCAGCGCCAGAAATGCCGCAGAGACGCACAGCGAATAGAGAACGAGTACTCAGTGTCCGGCCTCAGCCTGTCCAACACCACGGAGGAAAGGCCCACGCCGGTGTAGTTACGCTGTAGTTACACACATATTTTATTGATTTATTTTATAAATATGTGTTTAATTTGCATGCTAAAACTTTTATGGGTTAAAAGTTAACGCTGCGTTAGTTCACGTTGAGTCATTCTGAGTAAGTGGTGACTCACAGCGTGGGCGTGTCCTCCGTTGTCCAGCTGCACCTCACACAGCAGGGACAGATTTTTATAGGCCTCCACCGTCCAGCTCCACCCAACACGGGCCTTCCACGCCTCAGCCTCCGACGTCACGTTCACTGGGGCCAGCAGGCGTACTGCCGGAGATCAGACATGGAGATCAGACACACTGCAGGAGAACAGCTTGCCTTCTGTGTTTTGATTGGTTAGTCATTTTATTTGATAGTTACTGCGCTCATGGATGTGGGCGGAGTCAGACAGCTGGACCATTCCAAGGGGATTCTTGGCCACCAGATTCCAGCTGCTCTCCCAGCGTTCAGAACGACACTGCTTCCTGTCTCGTCTGTCCTCGTTACAATTTCTAACACACACACACACACAAAATTGTTCACTGGATGGTGCAAATACAATATGCTGTGTATAATAAACCTACATTTAGTGTACAGAGTGTGTTTTCCATTATGTGTTTATTTGTGCACGAGTGTGTGTGTGTGTGTGTGTGCGTGTGTGTGTACCTGTTGTTCAGTGTGTATTTGGTGAGTAAATCAAGTTTCTGGAAGCCCGTATCTCGTCCTTTGCTCCAGCGACACTCAGCTGATTGCAGATCCCGCGTCTCACACTGCAGACCCTCATCACCTGGTGGGTCTATACACACACACACACACACACATACAGCGTGTCAGTCAGTGAGACAGGTGGTCAGTGACACACCTATGAAGTCAATGACAGCTAATGAAGAGAACGGTGCTGGTGAGGATTAAGCTGTCAGACAGACAGACAGTGAGTGAGACAGGTAGTCACTGTACGAGCAGTCAGTAAGACAGGTGGTCAGTGAGATTCAAAGATAATGAAGAGCATGGTGTTGAAGAGGATGGAGACATCAGACAGGTAGACAGTCAGTGAGAGAAAGTGAGTGAACAAACAGTGAACAAAACAGGTAGAGAATGAGACCGGGGACAGCGAGGCCGGGGACAGTGAGACCTGGGGACAGTGAGACCTGGGGTCAGTGAGGCTGGGGACAGCGAGGCCGGGGGACAGCGAGACCTGGGGACAGCGAGACCTGGGGACAGGGAGACCGGGGACAGTGAGAGAGACAGTTGAGTCTCACAGCTGATGAAGAACACAGTGCCGGTGAGGATGGTGGTGTCAGGGAGACAGACAGTGAATGAGACAGACAGTGAATGAGACAGGAGCACAGTGAGACAGGTGGACAGTGAGACAGGTGAGACTCACAGCCGATGAAGAGAACGGTGCCGGCGAGGATGGTGGTGTCAGAGAGACAGACGATGTTGGAGCCGGAGTAGTAGGACTTCTGCAGGTTGGTGATGGAGGCGATGTAGCTCCTGCGGCTCAACCTGGTCTCCGCTAAGTTCTGGTTCCCGTATCCCAAACTACTAAACGTCACGCCCTCTGGAGTGATGCAGCACACCGTCACGTTCCCACCCACCTCCAACGCCCAGTCCTGAGGGAACACCTGAGCCCAGTACCGGTCCGGCACGTCCATACCTGAACATTCACAACCACGTTAACACCTACGCTAACTAACTAAACACACAAACAAGCTAAATGTATCCAATTATTATTATTAGCACCAGCAGTAGTAACAGGAGATGTGATTACCGGGGATGGTCAGCAGGGGGCTCCACTGGCTCACTGCGTCCAAGTGTCGTGCTCTGATGCGTGCGGAGCGGGAGGTGCACTCCAGC
Source organism: Parauchenoglanis ngamensis (assembly GCA_030014255.1). Taxonomy (NCBI): domain Eukaryota; kingdom Metazoa; phylum Chordata; class Actinopteri; order Siluriformes; family Auchenoglanididae; genus Parauchenoglanis; species Parauchenoglanis ngamensis. Next base: position 167,744 of record JAQMYM010000014.1, read on the forward strand.
GGCACAGCTGAGCGCCACGACCAAACATGACTCCCCGTCTTAGAGTCTGCTTCCACCCAAACACTCTCCTGTTAATCACACACACACACACACACACACACACACACACACACACACACACACAATGTTCTCCTTCTGAATCTGACACCAGTACAGCGAGTTTATCAACCAATCAGAGAGCGTAATTAGATGATTAGACTGTAATCACATGGAGAAATTCTGCTCTGTGAAAAGCTTGTTGCTAAGCAGATCTTACATTGAGGACGAGCTCCATGAGTTCAGTGTAATAAATCTCCACGTCAAAGTGTGAGGCTTCACTCTGCCATGACAGCGTCAGCGTCTGAGACTTCAGGTGCTTCTGTACTGACACGATCAGGGGTACAGAGAGCGCTGAACCTGCACACACACACACACACACACACACACACACACACACACAATGCTGAACAAAGATCGGGCAGGTCTGCTCATGAATGATTACAATAGAATTAATTACAATAAATAGTTGTGATGCCACAGTCTGAGATGCACATGTCCCAGTGGAGGTTCAGGTGAAGGAGAGTGTGATGTACTGAGCTCACGTCACACGTTAGAGAGAGAGAGAGAGAGACTTACTTTCAAAGCCTTTCAGTGAACCATTAGACGTCAGGACTCTAATGTGATGTACGCAGTATTTTAGAGGAGTTTTGTTGCGAGTGAAAAGCCAGAACTCCTCAGCAGACCCTGGTGCCTCTCTGACCCCTCTCTGCTCTAAACCGCTGCTGAATCATCAGTGTGTGACAGTATGTGTGCTCCACAACCTCCTTTGGTTCCTCCAGGGATTTGAACAGAGCTCCCATATCTACATCCTGTCCTGGTTTATACGCTGGTGGGAATTAAGCAGGGTCAGCACGGCTTGTCCTGAAACAGGAAGTCCTGACGCTCTTCATCTTCATCCGGAACATCCAGTAAAAAGGTCAAACTTCACATCAGTGTTACCATAAAATGGGCAAGTAGGTGAAGTCCTTCTGTTAGATTTGGCTACCAGACCGTTTAATAGCTGTCGCACAGTGAAGCTCCTCCCACTGGAGATCTCCAGATCTTTTGTATACAGGAGGTTTATATTACAGCCTCCATGATGCAGGATGCTCAACAGGGACTGAAAGATGATTCCTCCATTTTGGATCCATTCCTCCCCTTAATTCTGCATAACATGCTGATTTAATACGAATGTGATCTTTTTTTGAGGTATAATAATCAAGGTCTCCATGCTCCTTCAGCAGGAGAGTCTGACTGCTGCAGCTGATGGTTTCTCAAGCTTCAGGTGATATTTTTAGTTTCACAACTGACTAAGAGATTACAACATCCGTTAGAGCACAGCGTTAAGCCTGCCTACCAAACCGTCCACCACTCTGACAGATCTGAGCCACACCTTATTCACCAGTGGCTGTGTGACCTTCCACTGGCCTCAGGTCTCATCCAACACATCTACTAAAACACCCGTTAGTGATTCTGTGGCCTGAATGTCCAAGCTGCTGGAGGACGTACAGGCCAGAGTAAAACCACACCACAGTGTCTGAACAGTACAGCAGCTCTCGTGATGTCTGTAGCCTCACGGCCATGATCTCAGACGGCACAGGAACAGCCACAGGCAGGTACAGGACTCCGGGTGGGAGCCAGTGGTGCCCCTCCCAGGAGAAGGTCTGAACTTAAGCAATCAAATCCACAGGGAGATTACAGCTGTGAGTTTACACCCCAGCATGGATGCTGTCAGGCTGGTGATGATCCCCCTCTGCAGGGCAGCTGTAGGAGAAGCCACCTCCACCTCTGCACCCTCCCTCTATCTCCCTCTGCAGGGCAGCTGTAGGAGGAGCCACCTCCACCTCTGCACCCTCCCTCTATCTCCTTTGTTTTTAAACAACACTCCAGAGAACTTAGTGTCAGAAACTATTTGGCTGGTCAAACTCTGACACTTAATCACACACACACTCCTCACACTCACACAAATTCCTCACACTCACACACACACTCCTCACATGCACACACTTGGTTGGAGAGGGACAGAGAGCCAGGACTCACCGGAGTGGACGAGGCGGGGTGTGAGACAGGCGCTCAGCAGCAGGAGCAGTAGTGTGTACATCCTCATCGTCATCAATAACTCTATAAACACACACGCGCGCACACACACACACACACACACGCGCACACACACACACACACACAGAGTTTAGGATGCTAGAACTAGACTAGCGTGTTTGTTATGATTGACAGAAACATTGTTCTGTTCCAGTGTTAAGTACAGCTCACAACAAACTGTTACAGACATGTTCAAACATCTCTCTCACACACACACACACACACACAAACAAAGTGGTGTGTCAGAGTGAAAGAGAAAGTGTTAGTCTAGAAGTTAGTGTGTGTGTGTGTGTGTGTGTGCTGTTCCAACAGCAGCTGTGGAAGCAGACAGACAGTGCTGTCATTGTGATTTCACTTCTAACAAATGGAAAGAATGAAATATACTTTTACATAATTTATAAAACCCACAACATAAACATTACATTTATTCCAGTGTGTAATTGCCATCTCACACACACACACACACACACACACACACACACACACACACACACAGTTCCCGTGATCAGCTCTGTGTGTGTGTGAGAGGGAGGAGTGTCTGTGGCGCCCGGGCCCG
>JAQMYM010000014.1:190553-205578 GCA_030014255.1 Parauchenoglanis ngamensis
TTATTTCTGTGACCATTGTGAGTTTTTCTTTCATTGCCTGAAGGGTACCAACAATTTTGTCCACGTGTGTATAGCACATGACTATAAGAGGCCGTACAAGCCATACATCATTCTGGCATGCTCACATACAAAAATCTTTTTTCACATACATATATTTTCCCTCATTCATTCATACATTTTGACTCTCATATTCCTATATTTTAACAAACATTCTATATATTTTCTCTCACACGTTCATACATTTTGCTCTCATATTCATATATTTTCATTCATACATTCATACATTTTGCTCTCGTATTCATAGATTTTAACACACATTCATACATTTTGCTCTTGTATTCATAGATTTTAACACACATTCATACATTTTTTGTTCATGCAAATTCATTTAAGGCACATATTTCATTTTATAAATAATATACATACATACATAAGAAAAAAAATTACTTTCTAAAGAAAATATATTCATGTAAGAGAAGAATGTATGCATGTGTGTGAGAGAGTATGAAAAGGAAGGAGCATAGTGGAAATGGAAGGCAGGTCATTTATCTTGCTGTGATGTGCTGAGAAGCTTGTTCATGGTCATATTCAGGTGCTGATCAAAAAATGAAGATCTGTACAAGGACTATAATGTATTGACTGCTTCTATATTTTGTGAATCTTTAACAAATCTCATAATTGACAGAATACAGATAAAGTTTGAATGTCATCACAAAGAGGGCGGCACGGTGGTGTGGTGGTTTGCACTGTCGCCTCACAGCAAGAAGGTCCTGGGTTCAAACCCAGGGTGCCTTTCTGTGTGGAGTTTGCGTGTTCTCCCCATGCATGCTTGGGTTTCCTCCGGGTGCTCCAGTTTCCTCCCACAGTCCAAAGACATACAGATTAGGTCAACTGGCTACTCTAAATTGCCCATAGGTGTGAATGCGAGCGTCCTGACAGCCTTCAACTGCTATGGCTCCTTTCATACTCTGGACTTATCCAGAGTATCACAACAAAACCACAGAAAAAGGAAAAGGTCAAACATACATTTAATATAATGTTCATCGCTGAACTCCCTCACTCATACGCTGCTCTACTGCGTATTCTTCCACGGTGCTCATGAGCATCGTAAACTCGAAACGTTGCATGTCTAGATGTACGTAACCCGAGGACCTGCTGTACTTACCAAGAACCCTTGGTGTTATCATAAAGTTTGCCCTATGCTTATCCCAGGACTACAATATGTTAATATTGAACAGCTTTTCAGCAAATATATTACTGTTTACTTTTACCTTTTTATACCTGTATTCTAATGATTTATAACCCCAAAAGTGATTTGTCAGACAGGCCTTGTGCCAACATATTTGTATAAATCTGAAACGGTATTTTTTTTTTACCATCTCCATCCACACAAAAATGCAAAAAAATATTTGAAAATGCTCACACGAGCACAAAAATGAGCACTATGGAAACAAGTATTTGTGTTTTTGTGCTGTGACCCAGAAGGGTCATGGGTCAGCATGCAAAGACATGCACTCTTGCAGTTTTCAAACAAGCTATCTAACTGTGCTTATCTTTGGTCCCTATCTTTTGGTTAGGCAAATCTGATCTGTTGATAGAGAGGTTTGTTGGTTATGTGGACAGAGACTTTCATGGGATGTTGTGACATTACTTATTCATTTCACCTTACCCTAGAAAAATAAGCCTGCTACAGAAAAACTGACAAGAGGCCAATCCATCTACCTGGAAGTAGAATGTTTTTCATCAACACATCATAACATGCCATGTCACATGATAAGTGTTTAAAAATGAATTTATTACATAGCCAAACATAATTCAGATTTATATCTTACAATCATTTTATTTTATTGCATTACTTTATATTATATCAATATTTATCAATATATCAATATTTATACAGTATATACACAAGAACTGTTTTTTATTGGACCTATTTAAGCTGCTAGGAGGTGTATGGGGCCTCGTTTGTAAAAACAGTTTAATGTTTTTAAACATGTCATTTTTCTAATGTTTTGCACAATTTTCATACATTTAGAGATAAAGTTGTTAAAAAACAGTGGTAACTTCATAATGTTAGTTCTTGGTGTGTAAATTTTAGATGTTAAATGTAAATGTTATATCTAAATATAAATGTTATATCTTAAATCTAAATGTTTTTTTAATTTAGATGAAACGTTTAAAAACGTTAAACTGTTGTTACAAACGGCGCCCCACAGAGGTGCAATGCCTGCCTATGAGGGAGGGTGCCAACACTCATGCTGTCACCCTTGGCACAGAAAGCGATCTTGGAATAGGAGCCGAGAATCATCATTGTGGAATTTAAGACAAAAAAGAAGAAAATCAAGATGAATGTTAATAGAGAAAGGTTTGTATACATTTGCACATTGAATAAATTCATTACTGGAGGAAGCATCTTCCCACACAGAAGAATACAGAAAGCTACTTGGAGATCATCATACTGTGTAATAGAGAACCAGATAGTCCACATCATTGGTAAGAAGTTCAGAAGGATATTTGCAAGATGTAAGAGTTAAGAGAGGAGCAGATGTAGCATTAGACCACCAACTTCTAATAGTTAAGATGAAGCTGAAGTTGAAGAACAATTGGATGGAGACAGCCACCAGAAGGCAGAGGTTCTCAGTGTCACCTTCCTGAAAGATGTACACACCAGACAGGAATACAGGCTGACACTGACCAACAAGTTACTGGTTCTACAGGAGATGCTGGAAGGTGAGGAAAAGCTGGACATCCAGGGGCAAAACATTAAATAGACTCTTACAGCAACCTATTAGGAGGTGATAGAACACAAGACTCAAGGAGTGGATATCTGCAAAGACATGGAGCAAGATCCAGATGAGGAAGGAGAAGAAGAGACAAGTTAACAACAGCTGGACAAGAGCAGAAAAAACAAATGCACAGATAGAGTATGGAGAAGCATAGAGGTGAGAAAGGGTGATGGAGTCTCATCTATTATGACATTTTTTCAATAGCCTTCTGGCTTGTCCACATGATCATTAGCAAACTGTAGATAGGTAGCAATGTTCTTTTTGGAAAACTATGGCTTTCCCCTTTGCTACCCTACCATTAAAACCATTGTTGTTCAGTGGTCTCCAGATGGTGGACTCATGAACATTAACGTAGTCAATGTGAGATAGGCCCTTAGTTGCTAAGAAGTTACCCTGGATTCCTTTGAGACCTTAGAGACTATTACATACCTTGCTCTTGGAGTGATCTTTGTTGGTCGACAACATCTGGAGGGGGTAAAATGATCTTGAATTTCCTCTATCTCTCTGACTGTAGATTGGTGGAGTCCAAACTATTCAGAGATTGTTTTGTGACCTTTCCCCATCTGATAAACATCAACAACTCTTTTTTGAGGTCCTCACAATTCTCCTTGCCATGATACACTACCACAAACGTGTTGTGAAGATCAAGCGTTGATAGATCCCTGTTCTTTAAAACAGGGCTCCCATTCCACACCTGAGTGTCATCCCATTGATTGAAACCACCTGACTCTAATTTACTCTTTAAATTTACTGTTAATCCTAGAGGTTCACATACTTTTGCCACTCAGATATATAATATTGGATCATTTTCCTCAATAAAAAATTTATCAAGCATAATATTTTTGTCTCATTTGTTGAATTCTCTTCATCTACTTTTAGTACATGGAAAATCTGATCATGCTTAGGTCATATTTATGTAGAAGATTATAATATTCATATAAATATAGAATATATATATAATATATAATAATACTGTATATAATATATAATATAATATATAATATATAAAGTTTCAAGCACTACAGTATTCCTTAGGGATCAATTTCAATCTGTATTTCATGAGGAACAATGTGGTCACATCAAACGTATCATACATTTTACTCATTTTATGAAATAATGAGTAATATACTGCTTTATATTTTGCAATGTGTGTTTGTCTTATACACACACACACACACACACACACACAAACATACTGGAGCATCCTGGTCTACACAGGGGAATTTTTGCCATTGTTTCACAAACTCATTACCAGAAAGCAAATTAGCATATAACATCTTTGGGGGACCCTAATGCACTGGGGGGTCCATCCTGCCATAAAATGCACTGTATCTTTCCCGATTGATACTCTCATCATTATACACTTCAAGAGGTGCATGGGTTATAAGCAGTGTGAGAGAGTTAGATCTAAGAAGTGTTTAGGGGATAGACTGTGTCATCTTGTCTCATGGGTGAATCTAAGTTCTTACCCATGACAAGTAAATAGGAAAGGCTTTTGTTTGTAAGTCAAACCTCTGTGCTAACAGAACAATTATTTAATAAATGTATATAAAATTCTGACATGGGAATGTTACGTATTTAGTTATGTAGTATAAACTTATAGAGCTGTTTAACCCTCTATACCACAATAGAATTCTAGAACACTGCAGCAGATCACTGAGAACAACAAAGAAATTTATTTGTATTTTGTAATCCTGTAACAGTTATAGTTAGAAAACATTTATAGTTAGAAAAGAAAAATGACAACAGGTTTGTGTTGTGTGAAAGGGCATGCATTCTATTTTAATATGATATACAGTATGTATTAGTAACATCTACAAATATTAAAATTAAATTGATATTAAATATTAATAGCTTTACATATGCTGTAGTACTGCAGACACATTTATTAAATTTTAAATCTTCTTAACATATTTAAGTAGCATTTATTATATATTTTCTAAATAATTGAATGCTGAATTGTTTATCAGTACTGTGCAAAAGTCTAGAGCCATCCCTCATTTCTTCATATTTTGTTTTAAAGAGACAGACTTTCTTGTATTTTTAATGCAGTCTTGATATTCCTCAGGTTCTCCAGGCTTTCTACATACCTCAATAGAAAAAAAACCCACAATAGAACACTATTAGTGATTTATTGGCCTTCCCTAAAGCCTGGATCTCAACCTTATTGAAGCAGTGTTGGATCATCTTGACAAAGAACAGAACAAAAGGCAGCCAACATCCAAAGAAGAGCTTTGGAATGTCTGTCAAGGAGCCTGGAGAACTATTCCTGAAGACTACTTAAAGAAATTACAAGAAAGCTTACCTAAGAGAGTTTGGGCCATGTTGAAGAATAATGATGGTCCATACCAAATATTGGCTTTAAAGCTCATTAAAACTATACAAACTGTCTTTGTGCTCTATACTGTATTTACATTCATGTTTACACATGTTGCAATAAATCACTGTACCTACTGTCTCATTTTCCTAGAAAAATATAAATAATTGAGGGGTGTGGGGTGGCTCAAGCCTTTTGCACAGTACAGTAGATAATAAGAAGTTGGCTAAGACATTAAGTAGCTTACACTAAATTGAAATTGAAATTATTTTCAATTCTAGGACCCAAACAGTATTATTATTTGCCATTATTTTATATTATTTGTTACAAATCAAGACATAAAGATTTGTTCCCTCACTCTCCCCCTCCCTCGCTCTCTCACACACACGCACACATTTTCACAGTGACTGAGGTAAAACTGTACCACCAAGAGCATGGGCAGAGTGTTAGTTATATTTTGCTACTGACTGACCAGTTGATGACTTACAGTGTCTCTAACAAATACATTAATAATAAATGTCATACTATAGCAGACATTTCTTCAAAGATGTGGCCATCTGCAGCTGCTATGGTAGAATTCTATGAAGTTAGGCCCATGGTCTATCCTGGGAGAGATCAGTGTTGCTGATCTTGTCTGGTCAACAGATGTGGAGGATTCTTTTAAGGGAGCTGTTTATGAAGGTTTGCACCTTTCTGCTACCCCCTATTTTCAGTTTGTTGAACTGGTTCCATTCAGGATTCTTTGAACCTCGATGACAGCTTCACAGACATGGAACTTTTTAGTTTTAATTTTTTTCTGAATGCTTAAACACCAACAGTGAGTCTTGAAGCACTATCTTTGAAACACGTGTGGCCAATGCGTTTACCAAGTGTGCTAAACTGAATGCACATTCTCTGCTTTATACTCAGTTTGTGATCTGAAACACATCTTACTGCTTAAACACAAATTACACTCAGTGTGCAATTTTAGACCACACTTCTAGCAAGGCTTTAAACATTGATCTCTATTTTGCTACTATTTTGCCAATGGCTTTTCCACACCGACATATTTGAAAACTCTTTTAAATAATGAGTTCACTTACAAATCAGAACTTAATCACTATAAATAGGCAACAGATAAATGTTTGGTTGGGACAACAATGGAGGCCAACATTAGACAGAAAGTTAGAGGGGTGAAAACTAGAGGAAGACAAAGAGGAGGATGAGAAGGAGGTAAAGGTAAGAGGTAAGCGGGGGAGGAGTAGAAGGAAGAGGAGAAGTAGGACAAGAAGAAGGAGAGGAAGAAAAAGGAGAGTTAGAAAATATAAATAACTATTATGAAATTGGAGTGACTGTGTGACTGTGTTGTCCGTGTTGAGCATGAGGGAGGGCAGGCAATGGAATGTTGTAAAAATTATTCTATACTCAAATAATAACCAAACTTATCAGCAAGGAAAATAAAGTTTATTTATATAATGAACATGTTCAGAGAAGAGGGTTCAGAGAAGAGATAACACCTAATGTCTCTGAGAGCTCCATTTTGAAATTTCAGTTTATATATATCACAACACATCCTATCTGCTGCTATACTGCAAGAGAAGCCTCTGAATTGCATGCATGCTTCTGATTAGTTAAGCATGTGTTATTCTTCTTACTTAAGTTCAGTTTCAGAGTATAGAGAATTACAACCGAAACAGACAGAACAGGAGACAGTGAGACACTTGTTCAGGCAGTCAGTCTAATATAAATAACCTCTTGTTGAGCCCAGAGTATAAAGTTTGACAATTTCAGACATGATGACATGATGGCATGATGGCATAATTTAACCAAATCTGAGCCACTATACTTAAGCAGGTATCAACTGTATAGTTCAAAATGAGAACTGATAAGTTACTAGTAGGCTACTGTAGTCTTACTGGTACAGCAATATGCACTGTACTTTCATAATGAGAAGAATCTATTACTAAATCCATTCCAATTTTGTTACAGAACTGTAAGAAATCCAGCATCTGGTCGAAGAGGTCTACTGTTTGCTCCAGTGCAGGAGTCCTACATTGCAAATATGGTTACTGCAAATAACTACATAATGCTCAGAGAACTGCAGGACCACATAGCAAATAACGTCATATTCCAAAATGTCAACAGGGTGAGTCTCTCTTCTCTGCCTCATCTACTAAAACACATTTAGGATGAAGCAGCTGTATGTCCCTTTTGAAAGAATCTCTTTCAAAGACCAAATAAAACAGCTGATATATTAATTTGTCCTGGTATTTTATCATCTGTGACAATGTTAGTTTTCACTGGTCTGCTGTGGTCTGCAATTGGTTCACAGGTCATTCACTTTTCATGGCGCTCAATCTGCCCCCATACTCTCTGTTCTTGAATGCCATTAAGGAATTATTCTCTGCATGATGTTGGAAGATGAATGATCACCAGCCCCACCATTGCATACCCCTTCCACAGGCAATGGAGGAGGCTTGTGGAGATATCAATCAGGGATCATACCAGGCCTGGATTTGGCACTCCAGGCAATACTTTCCATGCTGCTTAGATTAAGACAACACTGCATGAGATATGGATGAAGTCTTAAGGCCAGGGCATGGGCGAGATGTAGCCCAGTTTATTTCTGTTTTTCTCCTAGCACAAATGTTTTTTTTTTTTTTCATCTATTGTACTTTTGCTGTTTGACAAGTGAAAAAAACTTTTATCCTATTATTTGTATTGAGAGTGTGTTATGCTCAAAATACACATCCATACTTTACACATTGGAATCCCTCTGTGTATGTGTGTTAGCTACGTGTATGTAAGCAATTGTTTTTGGAGTGTTTTTCATTTATACTGTCTGTGTGTATTTGGTGCTTTATTGGTAAAGTTTTACTGTATTGACAAAAACACATTTAAAAAAAAGATTTTGAAGAGTTTTGCAAGAAATGTTTGCTTTTTCAAAAGATGTATAATGTTTTGCTGGTTGGTGTAAGGTTTTGTGGTTAGTGTGTAAAAGTTTGCAAAAATAGTCTATAGTTTCAGAAGTGTCTAAGCAATCAGGAGAAAACTGTAATGAGAAGAGTTAGGTTTGGAAAAATGAAAACACTGCATTCCAACATAAAATCCTTATCCCATCTGCAGCAAGTCAACAACTCTAGGCACACAAGTTGTTCTACCAAGGAATGGTTAAAGAAGAATAAAATTATTATTTGGAATGGCCGAGTCAAAGTTCTGACCATAGTCCAATAGAAATATTGTATGTGTTTAGTTGCAGTTATTGCTGGACATGAGGGTCTGAAAGCAAAGGTTCACCTACTTTTGCCACTCAGAGACTTGTAATATTTCGTCATTTTCCTCAATAAATAAATGGCCAAGTTTTATTTTATTTTTTGTTTCATTTGTTTAATTCTGGCTCTGTGTTGGTCCTGTAGTGGACTGGCGACCTGCCCAGGTTGTACCTCGCCTCTCGCCCGAAAAGTCTGCAGAGATTGGCTCCAGCTTCCCCCGCGACCCAGATGGATAAAACAGTATAGATAATGGATGGATGGATGTTTAATTCTCTTTATCTGCTTTTAGGACTGTGAAAATCAGATTATGTTTTAAATCATATTTATGCAGAAATGTAGAACCTTCTAAAGGGTTCACAAACTTTCAAGCACCAATGTATTTTAGTTAAACATAGTTTAGATGACCAGATTTAGTTCACATGGTATCTCTGACCCATATTCCTAATCATTATAATCTGACCAGCATTGTCTCACTGGTACAATTTATAAATCTACTGCAACAGAAATGGAAGAAAAATGCTCTGTAAATATCTTAGTTTAAAAATCTTCCATTGATCCTTCTATGATCTCTACAGCCTATCTGTCAGGGTTGCAGGGCTAACATGGAGATGAACAACCATTCACACCTATGGGCAATTTAGAGGTTCCGACCTAGAACCTTCTTGCTATGAGATGACAGTGCTAACCACTGGATCATCATTAAACATATTCACTCTGCTATTTTTTCAGACCAAAGTCCTTAGAAAAAGGTCTCCCAAGTAACTGAACAGCAAGTATAATTGAACACAAGTTTTCCCCCTGTGTTTGCTTCACTGTTGACAATATGATCACATAACAGTGTAATAGATTTATTTTTGAAAATTACATCATGATATAAATATATTATACAAAGTGTGAGGCTATATACAGGCTGCAGTTTATTACAAGGGCCAATTAACTCCTGCAGGATTACACATTACTTTGTCTTTCTTCTAACAGTCTCCCATTAAAGACAATGTAGGTGATGTAATTCACATCAGCTCAATAAAACCTAAAAAACTAAAGCATCATCAATCTGTGATTGACAGAACTGTGGATATAAATATTGGTTCAGATGAAGTGCTTAAATACAAATGCTGATCATACTGCTGAATACAGACACCTCAAGAATAAGTACTTCACTCTATGCAAGCATCCAGCACAATGTCCTGATGTGCATAGAGAGACATGAACATGAGTATAAATTAGACCTTAGTGGCCATATTGAGGCAGATGTCTGTGCTGTTTTTCATTAAAACATGTCTCTAGTAAAAAGATGGATATTTTAAACATTTTGGCTCCCAAAAGAATCCAGTTCTGCTGAGACTATGTATAAATATATAAATCACAAACAAAAACAGTTATGAATATTCATAGACTAAATTCATTGTGTAGTGTGAGACGTCCAAATTGAGACCTAAACATTCAAATAATTTACTTCATATGTGTACATAATTTTCACATGAATAAAATATATAAAATTAACATATTTTTGCATTTCCTGTTTAGTTTAGTTTCTTTTGGCAATTTTGTGTTCATTATATTTTAATTCATCTAGTATATTTTAACTTAATTATTTTAATAATTCAGTGCATCAGTTTTTACCATGCATTTGCATATTTAAAATACTTGGATTTGGTAAATGACCAATGAGAGTTTTAATGAGGAAGGGAAGTTCAGAACAATGACTGCTGACACTGTGGGTGAGTTTGTTGAAGTTATTTCATATGCATTTTCAGAAGAAGAGGTTTCAGTGAAACAGAGATAGCATGTAACCTTGGATTTGAATATCCTGTCCTTTCACTGGTTGACACAGAAGCCATCTGTTGTTTATACAATGTATGTAAAAAATGAGAATAGGGATAAAAATTAAAAAAACAGGTAAAAAAAATGTACTGGGGTGGAATAAAATAATTGAATGGGCATCTTGCATGGTGCTGCGTTTTTTAAAAATCACTATTAACACCTCCTTGTTCCTTGCATACTTGGACTAATTAATGCTTGCTTGCTCTCAAATTCTGGCTTCATCTCATTAGAGCCCTGTACCAGTAGAAAAAGCTGATAAGCCACCATAAGAACTAAAATTACCTGTTATCCCATGGGTTTAGACATAACCAAAGATAGACATACCTCTAACAAGACTAATGAAACCTTACATAGCCCTGAAGGAACATAAATGCAAATTCAGTTGATAAAATAAGAACATTCAGTTGAGCTTTAAAAACAAATGAAACTTTCTAGTTAGACAGTCTAAGAGAAACACAGGAAGAGCAACAGATGGACTGATACACAAAGAGAAGGACAGTCAAGACAGTAATAGACGGCTTGACATCCATGCCTAGGAAGGGGCAAATGCTCCCATAAAGCTATATATTAATCGTCCCAGACCCCAACCCTCACCATAGTCCCCCCACCCATACCCCTCCACTTCTTTTTCTATATTTACAAGACAAGCCATTAGGACAGTCTTTTCAGGCTAGTATCTTGTGTCTGCTGTCAGCATAAAGAAAGGACTGATGAAATATTCAAGCAGGGGACAAGAGAAGAACAAGAACATGAAGAACAAGAGAAATCATAGGGCAAACACAATGCAGGAACACCAGTGCTTTGCACAACACCACTGAGCAGAGGAAATAAATAGACAGGAATTGAGATCGGAAAGAATGCAGCTTAACACCAAAGTATTATTAACTTGGATAAGGCTTTATCAACACAGAAGGTAATTACTACTAATTTTACTACTAATAGTTAAATAATTAGCCTGAGCATTATAGGATTGGGTGGGGTGTCCTGGGAGTTATGCAGTTGGAGGTTAACGCAGTTAATAATAGTCAGTAAATTTATCACAAACCCATTCACTCATACATATAAACTACAAGCCAGAAGTTTGGACGCACCCTCAGATTTAAAAACAAATATATAAATAAATAAACAATATACTGCTTTGTCAAACTTTAATTATAAGAAAATATTAGAAATGCTTAAAACAAATGTAACTGACTGTAAATGATTATATAACACAAAAGTCTGACTTATCAGTTGTGATATTGTACAACAGAAGATTGAAATGAAGAGCAGACAGTGCATTAAACCTCTCACAAACTGATCTGGGACAAGGCACACAGGTGGCCATTGTTTGGTTACGTATCAGACACAATCAAGGGAGGCCAATCAGGTTCTGACATTAGTAAGTAGAATCCCAACACAAAGTGAATGTCAATGCACTAAAGACAAACCTGATATGTCTTCTTAAAAACCAATAGTTTCAGCCTTTATGGTTAAATAATGTGTTGCAGAAAGTCATAAAATTTTGAAAACCAGTCAGTTAAATATTTTAAGTATTTCTAATATTTTCTTGTAATACAAATTTGAAAAAAGAGTGTCATTTTTTTTTTTAAATCCAAGAGTGGGCCCAGCTTGTGGTCTGTAGTGTACATACATGAATACTTTGGGATATGCTCTGGGAAAAAAGAAGGCCAATCAATTGCTATAGTGCGAAAATGATGTAATGTTTAACAAATTGTGTGTCAGTGTATGATTATCAGACCGGTAGTCTAATTATGTTGCACACTTGTAGTGTGCTGTGTAAAAGGACAATTTCTTATCAAAGTTTTACTTGAATAGCAACAGAAGGCATAGCTGTTACTAGCCTGCTACCATTGACTTGCTCTCAGTTGGCTAGCTCAGATTTTAGCGGAGTCTGCAGGGTGAGACAGGAAGGATTCTGAACCACAGTTGGACTGGTGGTATTTCTCAGTTATATTCTAGTAATAAACACACTGACTTGGTGCATTACCTGTTTGTTGTCTCTATCACTGAAATCCGTCTATAGTGTGTTAATGTGTTTATATCAACCAATTATGTCAACCTACTAGGTGGCCCTAGTATAGAGGTTTACAAAGAGCATTATATAAATGTAGGCACTGCTGGGATACATTTTAGGTAGCTGAGAACTGGGAGTTTTGTGTGTGTGTGTGTGGGGGGGGGTGTGGGTGGGGGGTTCAGTGATTTTGGGACTTCCAAAGAGTGCACCAGTTAGGCTAGAGGACAAGTGAACCTAACTGACTTTAAGGTAAAATTGTATTTTTTTTTTTATCATGACGGAGCACTTGTCTGAGTAAAGAGAAGAACTACAAAGGTGGTGTGAAAGTGAGGGCCTTGTAGTGACTCATGCCTTGATAGTATTCATCTCAGAGGATTAGGAGGTTAATGTTAAAGAAGATGTTATTCATACAGTGAAATTCCTTGGATGTGCATGAGTAAGAGGGAAGAAAGAACATTGTCAGCATTATCAGTTTATGGTGTTGTGAGAGGAAAAGGGAGAAACAGTGAGATCTGCTGTTCTGCCTTGAAGTGCTGCCCCTGGTGGACATCTGCCTTGGCTTATTGTTAATTCAAGTAGAGTGCTAGCAGAGGCTGGTAATTTCATTACTAGACTGCAGGGCTTACAGCAGGCTGAAAAGATCACAATAGAATATTTAAAAGCAGTAGTGGGTGATTAATTGTTTGAGACCTCTGCGAGTCAATAATTTGTGCAATGGGTGAGCTACTTGAGAAAACTTCATATGGTGAGTGCAGTGGATATAGATGATTGTGGATTTTTTCAGGAACATTGCCTACCCAAGCTCTGGAAGAACAGTTTGACATTGCCTAAAAAAAAACATTGACCAAAAAAAAAAATCTTTGCACTCGATCAAATTCCAGGACCCTCCTTTCGTGACTTTTCCTAGGTTTGTGCATTTTATCACCCAGCACCCTTAAATTTTCAAAATCACACCGGTACAAGCTAGTTTAAAGCTATTTTGCTCTTATTTGTGTGAAATTGCGGACAGCTCCGCGTTCGGCCATGCTGCTTCCTCCCTTCCCAAGCCGCGATTCTCTTTTCTCTCAGCAGATGGCGCATGGGCCATATACATGTGTGTGTGTGTGCACGCACCTCAAGGTTTAGGTAGAGTTCTCCCAGAAACAGAACATATGTGTGAAACCTCCTCTGAGTTTCCTCATCACCCATCAGCGCCTGCTGTCTCTGTTCAAACTCAGTCCGACACCTACACACACACACACACACACACACACACACACACACACACACACACACACAGAGAGAGACAGACACGGCCACAGACACAGACACACAGAGCCTCAAGTCAACTAACATCAACTAGACTGAATGGGGAATGAGACACATTGGACACGGTCCACACACGCGCTCCTCACGCACACGCGCTCCTCACGCACACGCGCTCCTCACGCACACGCGCTCCTCACGCACACAGATGTAATACAGTGTGGTAATAACATGGTTACCGTTTGAGCAGCAGCTGCCGGAAGTTTCCGCTGGCCGGACTCAGTGCGAGATGATGAGACAGGAAGTTGCAGAGTCGAGCTCCTGTGTAGGTGAAGTTAGGCATCGAGGTGGACTGGAAAACACCACAGGAACAGGAATTAGTACAGAGGAGTGTGTGTGTGTGTGTGTGTGTGTGTGTGTGTGTGTGTGTGTGTGTGTGTGTTGAAGCCCGCGCCCACATTTCCTTCAGTGATACATGATGATGATTTGGTAAGACCTGTGAGAAGATGAGCTCCACCAGCTCCTGCAGCGTCTCCTCCGTGGTCACCCAGGCGTTCAGCGTGCCCGTGATGCTCCCAATGTCCATCTCAAACGACCCCGGGGACGAGTTCAGGTGGCTGAGGATGTCCTGTACCAGCTCCGCCAGAGACTCGTGGTAGTAACTGTCATAGCTGTCCTCCTCATACACATCGTCCTGTTCATATCACACACACACACACACACACACACACACACACACGGTGAAGAATCTCAAGATGTTCTAGTAATAATTTAAAAGATGAAGTGTTTAACACAGCAGGAATGAAAAAAACAGTTACACGTATCAGTATACACACGTGTGTGGGTGTTATGTACAGCAGTACACCTGGAGGTCTCACCTGGACAGGTGTGTAGGTGGAGGGGATGAACTCAGGAGCGTGAGCTGACAGTCTGGACTCACACACTGCACTCTGCACAGGACCTGCTTTTACTGCAGCTGCTGCACTGCTACTGCTGCCGAGAGACGAGCTGGACGCCGACGTGGACGCTCTGCTGCTGTCGGCTAGAACACGCGCACGCACACGCACACACACGCACACACACACACGAACCAGCACAGGTGAGATTCACCACTGTGTCTACATGCACGAGGCTATGTTACCTGTAAATCTGATCAGCTCACATTTCTCCCCAGGTTTGTTTTCTTGGCGTAACTTCGACGGAACATGGACACCAAAGCAAACGGTGTTTATGTCTATCCATGAGAAACATTACTGGATTTAAATAAATACTCAAAACAAATTGTCCTGCGGAAAGGCCTTTCGGAAACGCTTCGCGTCCTCGGGTTGCTATGGAAACCAGGCCTCCAGTCCTCGGCATCGCCTGATGCCAGGGGCCGGGGGAGGGTCCGCCGAAAGCGGTGTGCGAGGAAGCGGAAGCGCGGCAAGCGGGCGGGTGTCCGCGCTAGGTTAAGAGCTAATCCTAGCCGACCCCCCCTACCAACAATAATACTTTCTAACGTATGTTCTTTGGACAATAAATTGGACTATATCCGACTCCAGCGGACTACCCAGCGCGAGTTCAGAAATTGCTGTGTCATTGTTTT
>JAQMYM010000014.1:292063-305117 GCA_030014255.1 Parauchenoglanis ngamensis
GCTCTCTCTCTCTCTCTCTCGCTAAAACACACACACACACACACACACACACACACAATGCTAGACATTATACTTCTTCACCCTGTACATTCTCACTCTGAATGGAGGTTTGAATGTTGGTCATGTGATTTATTGTTAATAATCTAACACCCCTGTAGAGGACACTGATGTAGAGAAAGAGGTCCGTCTGTAGGGGCAGTAGTGATCTGTCTCAGATCTGTCTCAAATTGCTTTAGTCGATCAGTTGTGCATTGAGTGTGTGTGTGTGCGCGCAGATCCAGAAGGTGGTGAATAAGAAGCTGCGTGAGCGTTACACACACCGTCAGAAGGAGATCTCCGATGAGAACCATAACCACCAGAATGAGCGCATGCTGTTCCACGGTACACACACACTCTCACTCACTCACACACACACACACACTTTTTACACACTGTTTCTTAAACCTGACTGACATGCTGTGACTGTGGCTGTGTTCATTGCGCCGGTGTTCAGGCTCTCCCTTCATTAACGCCATCATCCACAAGGGCTTTGACGAGCGCCACGCCTACATCGGCGGCATGTTCGGAGCCGGAATCTACTTTGCGGAAAACTCCTCCAAAAGTAACCAGTACGTTTACGGCATCGGAGGGGGGACGGGATGCCCCACCCACAAAGACCGCTCCTGCTACGTGTGCCACAGGTGAGTGAGGCCACGCCCCTCAGAGAGACGCGTCATTACTCTACTGTTCCTGTGGATCGTACTAGCTCTTGCTGAGCGTGTGTGCGTGTGCGTGCGTGTGTGTGTGTGTGTGTTACAGGCAGATGCTGTTCTGCAGGGTGACTCTGGGGAAGTCATTCCTCCAGTTCAGTGCGATGAAGATGGCTCACGCTCCTCCTGCTCATCACTCCGTGATCGGGAGGCCCAGTGTGAACGGCTTGGCCTACGCCGAGTACGTCATCTACAGGGGAGAGCAGGTACACACACACACACACACACACACACAGACAGTGTAGACTCTTTATGCTTGGTGTTCTTCTGTACTGCTTGTGGCTTACTACACATTGATGTTTGTGTGATATACACTGTGGTGTGTGTGTGTTTCAGGCGTACCCAGAGTATCTCATCACCTACCAGATTGCAAAACCAGAGAGCAACACACCGGGCAGTACAGGAGCTCAACAGAAATCATAGTGTCTCTCTCTCTCTCTCTCTCTCTCTTACTCTCTCTCTCTCTCTCAGCAAGACATTGGTGTGATTATTGCACAGGTGAAATGTGAACCGTCCCCTCGGCGGATGTCGTTTTCGTGCCCTTGCCATGTATGAATTGTGAATTTGCACTTTTTAAAGATGGAGTTATTTAAGTTATTTGAGAGAATCAGGATTGTGAAGTGAACTCCCTGTACAGGCAGAAATAACTGTGTAAAAGACATTGTGATGAACTGAACTGTTGTATTGACTTGTATTTTAAAGAAAGTCACATTTTGTTTGTTTGACTGTTAATTTCTTTTAAATAAATCTCATTGTCACATCAGGCTCCGTCACTTTCATTCACTGTTCAGAATTTCAGCAAAGGCAGATTAAATGTACAGAACGTGCCACTTGTGTCAAATGCATCATTATAAAAGTAGTGTTTAAAATGTATTGAAATTAATTGGGACTAGAACATCTCTAACAGTGGACTGTGAATGTCCTTTCTGTAATTTCAGCAGAAACAGCTGCCTCTCTTTACTGAACACTATCCTGCACTGTAAAGTAAAGGGTGGGGATTTTAAAGACAGTTTTCCTCATAACAACATGATAATATAAAAAAATAACCCCGAAAAAGCATTACTGCAAAACTTCAACATCTATATTGTGTTGTAATAAATGTTTTTGCTGTAATATAATCCATACTGTTGCATCACCCATCCAATAACCTCTATAAAACCGAGCTTATCTCCGTGTCTTTAATCTACCGTCTTCCACAAGTGGGCGTGGCGTCTCTTGGCGCATTTATATGACGTCAAATTGTTTTGAAACGAGCTCCGGAACAGAAAAGTAGCTTTGGAAGTTTTTAATGTGATATATCGTAATAAAACAGCCTTTTATATCTGGTTTTAAGTGGATAAAAGTCTGAGTTAGATCCTGTAGACGTGCCTGTGTTGTGTTTATAAATGTTGTAAGTGTTTCTGCCGCTGCATGCGCGCGCGCACACACAGCTAGCAGAGATGTGTGCAGCCGCCTGTGCGCGCGCTTTCACCTCAGCGCTGTTAGTCTCGGTGTGTTCAGTCTGGGGCTCCGAGGTGCAGGTGTTAGTGAGTGCTGATACACCTGTCAGAAACCTCACACACTTCTGGAGGAGCACCGGCTTCTGGTGAGACTTCACACACACACACACACACATTACTGACCTTTTCTCCCACAAACTGTTAAAGGTTCAGATCAGATCATTATTCCACACGACTGTTTATAGCTGCTATAACCTCAGTGAGAACAGGAAGTAACCGGTTTCATCAACATTCCACGTCATTAGATAAACTGTTAATGTGTAAAACATGGGTTGGAATCCTGATGATGCCACAGCCGTCCATGTCTGAGAGCCCAAAAGAGAAGAAGTGGCCGTGCTGTCGGGGAGGAGGGATGGCGTACTCTCTCTCTCTGTGTCAATCCCAGTGTATATCTGTGAGCTCAGGCATACAGAAGGGGGCGGATAGCGCTTTCCTCCGATTGTGTTGCTCCGCCCCTGATGCTGCGTGAGCGGTAATGTAAAAAGATCACGTCCCTCAGAGGAAGCATGACAGCCTTCATCCTCTCCGATAGGTGTGTGGTCGTGCCGTGTGCTGCAGTAACAGTGACTCCGCTTCATCACATCACCCCGTTTTACTTTAACAGCTACACACACACTGTTTACTGCTTATCCTTATCTGTTGTGTGTGTGTGTGTGTGTGTGCAGCCCTCCACAGCCACACAGCAGCGCTCACCTGTATGACCTGAGTAAAGACCAGCAGCTGAACCTGGCCCTTATGGGCTCGGTGCCACACGCAGGCCTGCAGCAGGTGAGGATCCACTGGCTGCTGGAGCTCGTGTCTGCGCGGTGAGTGTTTCAGCGTTCACTGCACACGGGACGCGTTCACCCCACTGACTCTTACTACAGGGGTAAATGGTAGGTGTGGGAGGTAAACCAGGGACCTGAACACTTAAGGCAGTGCAAGTGTTTAATAATGTTAACACATAGTGTGTGAAAGTATTGGCGCTGTACCATCAGGCCTCAGGTTAACACAGTGACTGTGAGAACGTACGTTATAGTCATGGTCTTTGTTGAGGTCAGTGAGCCTGATATTAACACACAGTGTGTGTGTGTGTGTGTGTGTGTGTGTTATTCAGGATTATAAACGGTGAATATCACTACAACTTCACGTACCTGGATGAGCTGATGGAGCTGCTGTATGAGAACGGCCTGCAGCCCGGTGAGACCTCTGATCCTCCTCACACCTCTAATATACACCTGAAACCTGTCCTTACTCTGTGTGTGTGTGTGTGTGTGTGTGTGTGTGTGTGTGTGTGTGTGTCCTGCAGGCTTTGAGCTGATGGGCAGTGTTAACAACACCTTCAGTGACTTCGAGGACCAAGCCCAGGTGTCTGAGTGGGAGCGACTGGTTTACCTCACAGCGCAGAGGTACACAGGTGAGACACGCAGGAAGGACACGGAGTGACCTCTGACCTCTGAGATGGTGTGCTGTCATGTGGTGTGTCATGCACAAGTGTGTGTGTATGTGTGTAGAGAAGTACGGTTTGGACGTTGTCTCCCAGTGGAACTTTGAGACGTGGAACGAACCGAACAATCACGACTTCGACAACGTTACCATGACGATCAGGGGTAAGGGACAAAACATAAAGGAGCTGAAAGTAAATGGAAATGGGTGTGTAACGTTTCAACAGTGTGTGTGTGTGTGTGTGTGTTCCCTCAGGGTTCCTGAACTACTATGACGCGTGTTTGGCCGGTCTGCGTAATGCGAGTGTGTATCTGAGGCTCGGTGGTCCGGGGGACTCGTGTCACACTCCTCCTCACTCTCCATACTGCTGGGCCTTACTGCAGCACTGCCACGACACACACACACACCCCGACACACACAGCCTCCACTACATCGCCCTGCACAAGAAGGTGTGTGTGTGTGTGTGTTATAGAGGGAAGGTGGTATTTAACCAGTCCTGAAGCATTTGGTAGCATTTGTGTGTGTGTGTGTGCGTGTGTGTTACAGGGTGGAGGTGCTACATTACCAATCCTGCAGCAGCTGGTCGACACGGTTCAGGAGATCCAGCGGCGTTTCCCTCGGTTCCGCTCACTTCCTGTTTATAATGACGAGGCCGATCCACTGGTCGGCTGGAACAAGCCGCTCGTGTGGCGCGCTGATGTCACCTACGCTGCCATGGTGATCAAGGTACACACACACACACACACACACACACGCAGTGCCTTCAGATATGTTTCTGTGCTCATGAGAAGATCACAGTGTGTGTGAGTGAGAGACAGAGAGAGAGAGAGAGAGAGTGTGTGTGTGTGTGTTACCTACCTTTATTACCTTTCATTAATTACACTCCGTGAGGTGCTGAGGGGTGTGTGTGTGTGTGTGTGTAGGTGATCTCTCAGCACCAGGACCTGCTCATCGCCGACGTGAACAACACCATCGACTTGACGCTGCTGAGTAACGACAACGCCTTCCTGAGTTACCATCCGCACCAGTTCACCCAGCGCACGCTGACCGCCCGCTTCCAGATCAACAACACACACACGCCTCACGTCCAGCTCGTACGCAAACCCGTCCTCACCGCCATGGGCCTGCTCGCGCTGCTAGGTGCTGCTCGCTAACACACACACACACACACACACACACACACACACACACACACACACTGCACTGCAGCTAGCGCAGAGCCGTTACAGAGCGCGTGCAGCCGGTAGCATTTAGGGACCAGTAAAGACAACGCAGTGAGCTTCAGTACTCACCTGGCTAGCAGTGAAAGACCGAGCATGAGCTCACTGATCTCACAGCCATTATCAGCGCTACACACACACACACACACACACACACATTATAGTCTTGGCCCAGAGCAGCTTCTGGCTAGCCTCAGGCGGTCAGGATTAGCAGTGTTAGCGTTTTAGGACGATTTGATCATGGCTAAAGTGTGTACGAGTTCTCATCCCGCACACACTGAGCCTGTAACCGCAGTGCTCGTTTACTTACCTCACGCTGTTCCACAGCCATCAGCTTTCACACATCATTAGCACGTGATTATAAAACGACGCCCTCGAAATAACCAGAACACACAAAATGTCCCAAGTATTGTTTATTCCACACTGTTTATTACACTAGTACGTGGTTTTGGATGTTACCATGGAAACAGAGAAACACATTGCATTGTTATAAATGTTTTTTTTTTTAATTTTGTGCAGGCGAGCAGCAGGTGAAGGTTACCATGGTGACACGACCCCCTCAGGAAGAGAGCTCAGTGGGCGTGTTGGCGAGCGTCCACACACCCCGACGGTCTCACACACACACTGCAGACAGCTGGCAGAGCGCCGTGCTCCTGTACAACTGCAGAGACGACGTCACCTCCAACGACTCGGACAGCGTCACGCTGAGCATCACCGGGGCGCCCGCGCACGCCGGTACACACACACACACACACACACACACACACAGCGCGGTTTTATATTCCGCTGTATACCACTCACCAGCTAAAGGCACTGAAGTTGACCCCGTGTGCTGCAGATGTGATGTATGTGATGCGCTACATGGACAACGTTGTCAGTAACCCGTACGCTGTGTGGAGGCAGATGGGCGGCCCGGATTATCCCACACCGCAACAGCTCACACAGCTCAGGGCCCAGGAGGTAACGCACACACACACACACACACACACACACACAGCAGAGGTGTAGGTGTCTGAATAGGTAATGGTGTGTGTGTGTTCAGGACGCTCAGACAGACGGCCCAAACCCGGTTCCTACCCAGGGAGTCCTGTCACTGAGGGTGAAGCTTCCTGTTCCCTCCATACTGCTCATCCACCTGTGTGCTCGGCCCACACACACACCTGGACAGGTGACACATGAACACACACACCTGGACAGTTAAATATATGTGGTGCCACATTTGGACACTGATGTGTGTTTCCTGTATTGTGTGTGTGTGGTTCCTGTTGTGCAGGTGAACGGTTTGTGTTTCGTCTCCATCACTAAAGGCCAAGTCCTCATCGTGTGGAAGGACGGCGACGTCGGCACCAAGTCTGATCATGAGTTCTGAGTTCACGTTAACGGTGTTAAACGTCTCGCACTCTTGTCCTGCGGTGCACGTGCGGATTTTCTCTTTACACGTCTCCCTCTCACGTTTCCCGTTGCAGGTGTGTGAAGACATACGAGGTGGAGTTCTCCAAAGACGGAGCCACCTTTCAGAGGATCAATCTCAGAGACACGGTGTTCACCTCGCACACCTTTTCCCCAGGTGAGCGGGACGACTTCGTACACACCACTTTCCCACAGCTGCAGCTCAGTCCAGATGTTTAAAACTAATCAGGGTTATATACAAGGACCCAGAAAAACAGCCACGTGAAACAAAATGTGTGTGTGTGTCAGAGAGCCTGGACGTGTGTGGGTGGTACAGAGTGAGAGCCGTGGACTTCTGGGGACGAGCGGGGCGGTGTTCCCCTACGGAGAGATACACGGAGTTCTGCTGACCAGCGCACGCGCACACGCGTCTCAGTCACATACCTCTATTTATAAACCTAGATTTGTGTTCACAATCTAATGAATGTGTTTTACATGTAAATATGATTTATCTTATTAAAAGCTCGCTGATGTTCCAGAACATTCCTCATCTCTGTGAGTCGCCACACGGCTCAGGGATCAGTTCTTTCTCCGCTACACCAGATCTGATGTGCTAAGGAACGCTCACTAAAGCTCATGAACCCACCCACACACACACACACACACACAGTGTAGCTGCTTGGTGAACGAGGTGAGGAAAAGAAACACTCAGGCGCAGACGTGGTCAGGGGTTGTGTGAAAACTTTACTACATGGAAATGTTATTCATTGTACAACAGCGTGTATTAATGTAGAGGAAGGTGAGAGGAGGAGAAGAGCGAGACCTCCAGAACGGGTCCATAAACAGCACACACGCCACAGCGCTCACTTCAGGATCGTGTCTTCATTTGCTGGAGGAAAAGAAACAGAAGGGCCGTGTTTGAGAGATTACAGGGACGAGCAGACGTTAACACAGCGTGAGGAGAGACGCGGTGGTGATCAGGGGTGGGATATGAGCACAGTGTTCACCAGGGACACCTGGCTCTGTGTGCTCAGCAGGTGAAGCCCCTCCACACGCAGGCAGGTCTGTGTGAGAAACCTCACCGTGTCTCTACAGGTTTTAAAGCACGCGGGTTGAGAGGCAGTGACGCTCTCAGTTCTGTTGTAATACAGTATCCTGATACACCATCAGAGCAGCGAGCGAGGAAACGTAATGAAACCCCCTTTTTTTTATGTTCTTTCATAAATCCTATTGTACATACAATACTGTGATGACATCAGAAATCACACTAACGTTAAAGATTTACATCCCGGTATTTCTCCATCACTAGCAGTAGAGTGATCAAATACGCCACTCAGACCTCATTAAAACAGTCACATGATCTCAGCCAAACCAGAAACCAGTCATGTGGCCAGAAGTGTTAAGTTAAGAACTACTAAAGCAGGTAGGAGAGACAGCCATGTGGATTTCATGTTAAGATGCGCGAGCTCCTGAGTGACGGTTCCTCAGCTGGGACAGAACTGGAACCCTCAGGAGGTTCCTCTGATTTACATCATTCTATCTGTAGGAGAGACGAGCTGGAAGTGCTGTAAAAGCTCAGAAACAGGGTTCTCTACAGCGGTGAGGTCACAACCCATCGTTACACGTGATGACAGGTCAGTAAAGCAGACCGGGATCTGCTGTTAGTGCTCAGAGAGGTTCTGTGTGTGTGCGTGCGTGTGCTCACCCTCAGCCAGCTGTTTGGCGATGCGTTCCTGCTCCTCCCTCACCTTCCTCTCCTCCTCCTCGATCCTCCTCTCCTCCGCCGCTCTGGGCTTCAAGTAATCTGCACAAACCGGACGCATTCAGATCACATCACCATGGCAACGGAGCACACTCGTTACTGATTGGCTGGAGGTGTCTTTCCCCTGACATTAGGTCACCTCGGACCTAATATAATCGAATCGAAGCCCATTCTGTACATCATGGTGGCTTGTAACCATGACAACAAGCATCATTACTATTTATATAGGCTACACAGTAATAAACGTAGCTTGGGTTTACACAGAAATGGATGCTGTATAGGATACAACAAAAACAGTGATATCAAAGGTAACCATAGCAACAGTTAGATAAATCATCTATGGAACAGGACTTAAATAACCTGTGAGCTGTAGCACTTTAGTGTAACTCCTTGTGTGTGTGTGTGTGTGTGTGTGTGTGTGTGTGTCTCACCATAGCGCTTTTTACCGTAGATGAGGCCCACAATCAGAGCCGAGTACCTGGCGGTCTGTAAACACACAGAAGCACAACACAGCTCCTCATTAACACTCACACCAACACCAATCACCCCAGAACCCTGTTAGTAAATACACACACCTGCCGCATTAACCCTGACTCCGCTAGCACCGCTTAGCTGCTAGCACTTAGCTTTACGACAACATGAGAAATAAAACCATATTTAAATGATTAATCTCGCTTTAATACATCACTACATTTAATCAGAGTGAGTAACCGACCTTAATAAGAGGCGAAACCTGCACAGGAGGCACCATTTCTGTCCGTCTTTTCGCACACAGCCGACAGAGGTCAGGGACAAGCTGGAGCAAAGGATCATGGGAAAATCCCGACGCTTCTTTTGAACATCACGACTGGCTGGGAAAAGACCCGGATGTACACACTGCTGCCATCTGGCGGAGCGGAAGTGCACTGAAATATTAATGTTTTCCATTAATCATTCTAATATTATGCCATTTTTACGCGTATTTCTGTTTTTTCACAGTACTGAATAAAACTTAATTTCCATGTCTTATTTTCTCTCATTGATATTCAAGTCATAATTGTACGTTACAGTGCAGATATCTGCGTTTTAAACTCGATCAGCACTATTAAAATTAAATTTATTTTTAAAACATTAGGCTACAGGCAGGTTATTAGCACTTTTACTAAGCAGCAGGTGTGCTTTATTAGCACGTGTTGTGCTTCAGATATAACACTGCATTACAAGATTTAAGGACTTTGGCCAGATGAAAGTATAAAAAAAATATTTTTAATATTTGGGTGAATAATAAAGGTGTAACTAAAAATAATTTCGGTTAAAAAAAAAACTAGTAAATATGCATTTCAAATGAGAATATATTTTTACTTTGATTGAGTATATATGAATGACAATTATATTAGCGATACAGTTCCAAATATAATGATGTGGAGATAAACATGGAACATGATTTGGACTGAACAACGTAGTCATTATTATTGTCTCTCCCAGTAGTTTAAATAAAGTTGGGCGCTTTTGAATGAAACATGGCGGCCACTGCAGCAGGATGTCAGCATTATGTCCGCAAATGTTTATTAAAAGTGAGTTATATTTGTTTAATTCACTCTTAATATTTAACAGGTTTTTAAAACGCACACGTGTATAACGTCAAAGCGGTAAATGTGTGACATAAACCTTTTGCACTGGAAAATAAGAGAAGAGAACTTTTAATCTGCTTAGTTAGCTAGCTTGTTTACATGTTAGCACTGCTTACTACGGGTTTCTGTTTTAATTTTATTATGATCAGGGATAAAGTTAAAGCTGAACATATTGTTTAAAATAATAGAGCTTTCTTATTTTTGCGTATAAAGCAGGTTTTGTCGTTACAGATAGGAGTAATTAGCAATACAGCATGATGACTACACACTGATGCAGAAGTACACAGTCCTGTCATTAAGTGTGTGTGTGTGTGTGTGTGTGTGTGTGTGTTTTCTCTTCAGGCCCCCTGCTGTGGGAAGTTTTATGTGTGTCGTCTCTGTCATGATGATGAGGAAAATCACAAAATGGACCGGTTTCAGGTCGGAGAGGTGAAATGTGCCGAGTGCGACTTTGTCCAAGAGGTGAAGCTCAGTCTGCGGTAGAAACGTTGTGCGGGACGTGTATTAAAACGGTTAGTATTAGTCAGGAGGAGCTGTGAGAACGCTGTCGCTGACACACCGGCTCTGTGTTCCAGGCTCGGCAGGTGTGTCGGGGCTGCGGAGTGATGTTCAGCGAGTATTACTGCGATGTCTGTCACCTCTACGATAAAAACAAGAAGCAGTTCCACTGTCAGCCGTGTGGCATCTGCAGGTGAGACGGGCTCTAACGCCGGTGTGTGTGTGTGTGAGTCCTTCAGAAGCTCGGGAATGCACTTTCTGCCGACGTTGCAGATTGTTTTCACGTCTGAGACGAGCCACACTTCTAAATCCGAAATATACCCAAATGCAAACATCTTTCTAATCATTGTCTTTTTGCCCTCTTGGCTGTAGGATCGGCCCGAGGGAGAAGTTCTTCCACTGCGAGAAGTGCAACTTGTGCTTAGCCAACGATCTTCAGGGCAAACACAAGGTAGAGAAACCTCACCTGTCGCTGTGTGGGATATAAAAGAAATGCCGAGCGGTTCGTTAACGACGTGACTGTTGTTTGTGGCGTCAGTGTGTGGAGAACGTGTCGAGGCAGGACTGCCCTGTGTGTATGGAGGATATTCACACGTCCAGGATCGGCGCTCACGTCATGCCCTGCGGTCATCTGCTGCACAAGTCGGAGTCACACGCTTTAATCAACACCATACCTCTCAAACACACACACACACAGTTACATATAATACTCACACAATGCTTGTTTATGGTGGAGGAGATGTTGTTGAATAAACCTGTATGATTACACACACTGATGTTTCTTGTGTTTGTCTGTAGGACGTGCTTCGAGCTAATGTGCAGAAACGGGTACGTGTGTGTCTGCACTGCAATATCGTCACGCCCTGTAATACTACTTCCCGATGTCTGTAAGCGATCCGTTTTAAGTTCACGCTTCCTGTGTGTGTGTTCGCTTCTCAGTGCGTATCGGTGTCCGCTCTGCATGCACTCGGCGTTAAACATGGAGGAGTACTGGGAGGAGAGAGACGTCGAGATCGCTCAGTCGCCCATGCCACCCGAGTTCAAGAATCGGAAAGTAAAGGTACTTAGATTCATCAGCATGTCGGCGCATTGAACATTTTTGGCCTCTTGCTCCTTCAATATGAGTGACATATATGAGGAACACAAGAAGAAATCAGACATAGCAGCATAGCATTAAGTTAACATCACTGTTTAGAACGAATAACTGACCAGTCTTTAAACAAACTCCAGAAGAGATCACTGTGATGATCTTTCAACACCCATTCCCTCCTTGTGTGTGTGTTTGCAGATCCTGTGTAACGACTGTCAGAACCGCTGTACTGTAGATTTCCACGTGTTGGGGATGAAGTGCAGCGGCTGTGGCTCTTATAACACGTCGCAGGATTGAATCAGCTTCTGATCACCAACACACCGAGTCTAAACTCCATCCATCATCATTTCCTCCTCCTAATCTCCTTTCTCTGTCTTTCAAACAGCTCCGTGATTAACCGAACATGAAACTGAATCATCATCTTGCTCAGCCGTAAACGGAGACGTACACTCTTCTGTCCTCGATACGTGACGCTTGATGTCCTTTGTATTTTTGTGAACAGTGTGCGAGCATGGACACTTGCGGACAACGGCTCATCAAAAATGTCGTCTCTGTATTTTATTTCCTGAGCCTGGATTTCTCATCCAGTTCCATCATTCTCGCTCAGTAGTAGATGATGTGATGTTATTGCCTGTGTACATATCACCACCATCTTGATATCATATAGGGCTGGGAAACCATATTACAGAATGGTTCCTCGTCCATCCTGGTAATAAAACAAAAACAAACCCTAATCGAACTGTGTAGTTATTGTAATAAATCTAAACTCATCTCCAGGTTGGGAAATGACCAAGTTGACACAAAGAAGCAACCAACAAAAAGAACAGCCCAGTAATGGACGTTACTTCATGTACATTTGCACTGTATGTTCCATTATAAAGTGTTTCGTCAGGATTTCCTGGAAGGAACGTCTAAAGCAGTCCTTCTTCTAGAGCTCTTCCATACAGATGGCTGGAGGAACCATGCGAGAACCAGGCCATCGCTGACTTCCTGTGAAATTTCTTTCAGCATATAGGTTGTGAATATAGACAGTGAGATATAATATAATACTAACCATGTATAGATAACATTTAAATCCAAAACACATTTTAATAGAGTTGTAGCAGAAATCTGATTAACTTACAGCACTGTTGAGAAAAGAAGCAGGCATTTATGTTGTTTCACAGTTATATTATTCCTTGTCAATAAAGTAAATGGCATTTTTATTCATTAAGCTCATGAGGTAAATAGTGAATTAGTAATCGTTTAGCTTAGGCATCTGATTAGCTCTGCTTCTACTGGATTCTGACTCATTTCTAAATCGATTGGGATTCCAAAGTGTTTGATAAATTAATAAATATTTGTGTATCTATACAAAACACTTCAGACTGCTGACTCATCCTGTCAGATTCCCGCCACTTTTGCTCTCCGCGTCCTCGCGCTAGGTGAAGCACAATTCCTGTCAGGAAAATAATGCGGATAAAACGACTGCTTTTCTCGGTATTCCATTACATTAAAGGTGAGTAAAGTGATTTCTACAGCTACAGGGAAACGCTTACAAAACCTCAGCTATATTTCTATATACCGTTTTCATAGTCGGAAGCGTTAGCCTCGATGCTAACAGGCCGCCTCTACTGAAGTCTGAGGGACAAAATGGCGGCCGTGATTTCTGTTCCCTGCTATTCATTCGTTGCATCAGGGTTTAGCGTCCCTTTAAATTCGTCTCCCGTTTGTGAAATAGTTGAATGAACATATTATAGTCCGGGTTTATGATGTTTCTGAGCACATTGCACAAGCCATGCTAAGAGCTAGCTTTATATTGTTTATGTAAAT
>JAQMYM010000014.1:305312-323838 GCA_030014255.1 Parauchenoglanis ngamensis
TCAGCTATATTTCTATATACCGTTTTCATATTCGGAAGCGTTAGCCTCGACGCTAACAGGCCGCCTCTGCTGAAGTCTGAGGGACAAAATGGCGGCCGTGTTTTCTGTTCCCTGCTATTCATTCATTCTTTCATTCTTTCGTTGCATCAGGGTTTAGCGTCCCTTTACATTAGTCTCCCGTTTGTGAAATAGTTGAATGAACATATTAGTTTGGTTATGATGTTTATGAGCACATTGCACAAGCCATGCTAAGAGCTAGCTTTATATTGTTTATGTAAATACACTAGGCTGCCACCAAGACTGTTAGCATCTAGCTGAGGTGCTGAAAGTTCACAATTTGACTTGAGAAGCTCAAAAAACCCCATACTTAAAATTTTATATACATCTCCATTTGCTTGTAAATATTTATAGGTGCTATGTCCAATTAAGAAATGTATGGCTCACGATCAGGGACTTGAATACGTATTTAACACAAACTGCAATAAATATTCAGCTGTGCTCAATTTCCATCCTTTACAGCAAGTCATTTTATAACTGCACTAGTTCCTGAACACATCTGGACTTTTGTGGTTTTAAAGTGATTAAGATGACTCTGGATTACCATTCCATTAATTGAGAAAATTAATTTCCATGTACATTAAACTTGATGGCATTCCATTGCTAGGAAGAAGCCTTGGCTCCAGGTTCCTGCTGGAGAACCTTAACTTTATAACCTTGCCTCAAACATGTTCTTCAACTATATATTTTTAAAGAGAAAAGTATAACCATATTCAAGTCTGCCTGTTATATTTCCAATTCAAATTAAACATAATGACCCCTGTACATCTTATGGATTACAGTATGCAGCCCTTAAATATTTAACTTTATAAATACTTAAACATGGGAATAGTTCCTCATGGCTCTTAGTGGAACATGAGTTTTCTGTAGGTAGTTTGGAAAAAAGGAGTGAAAATGTGCACATTATTCTAGGGTAACAATCTACAGGGTGGTTTTAAAAAAAAAAAAAAGTAACACTGACACCAACAATGTTTCTTTTCAGTACTTTTGGGAAATGGCTACCAGAAGAACGACAGGTTTGGATGGAAGGGATTCAGTCCTCGCTTACGGTTGGTCAAGTCACCTTGCATGAGCAAAACGGTCTGAACCTACTAGCATGAACACTTCAAATAAATTTCAAAAGCAGTGCTCAAAACAGCAACTTTATTTCAAGCCAAGACGCTGGACATGACTTAATCCCCTGAGGACATCACATTCTGTGGTGGAGAGGAAATCAGTTAGACCGAATGAATCAAGAATCCAGCAGGGAAGTAGGAGAACATCAAGTGGCCATCTTCAGACCTCCGGCTTCTCCGGCTCTGTTGAGCTGTTCTGTTGCGTGGGCGAGGTCTCGGCTCGGCCCGTCAGATCCCTCATACTCGTTTCCCTCACGATCGGTCTCGCTCGCCTGCAAACACATTTCATCACACCACAACCCCTTCATCAGTCTTTGGATTGGTCCTGATCACAGCCATTCCCTGTGGTTAGGACTAGTTTTAGATTGTGAGATTCAAGTTTATTCCTCATCACACTGCAGGAGATCCCAATAAACTCGGTTCTGAAGATCATCTAAATGATATTAGGAACTTGAATTAAGATGCAAGAGAAGCTGAACCTCAGTGTATTCTAAGAGACTGGTATTTGCACTGGACACTAGAACATGGAACCAACTTGAATGTTTAAGATTCTTGTAAAAACTGGCGAAACAGTGGCACAAAAATAAGCTCAATTTAAAAAAAAAAATTAAAAAAAAAGTGATCCAATGAAACAAGCAAAATTAAAATTACTGGCTGTTCAACTATTTTTGCACCAATACACTGCTTGTTACTGTGACTACCAGTAGAATTGAATGTTAAAAGTATTGATCATACCCTTCATGCTCTCAGAATATGCATTAACCAATTAGTAAGTGAATTATGCAGCAGATAATTAGCTGTACCTCCGATTTGCAACCCTCTTCTTCTTTATAATCCCAACGATCACACCAAGGACAAGGACTCCGACAGCCAATCCCACGATGGCATAAATGACTGGCCCCTGCATCATCCCTCCAACCTCAAACTCGCAGCTCTCTCCTGCGTAACCCAACGCACAGTTGCAAGTCATCCGTCCATCCAACAGCACACACTCGCCGTTCCCGTTACACAGCCTTGTCCCACACGAGTCGCCATCCACGCTTTCCACCTTAATGTCGTTCGAGTCAGGCCTGAAAGTTTTAGGACCGTCCACTGCAGGAACAAATGGCGGAGAGGATTTTGGAGACAAATTAACGCTGGAGTCCATGTTGTTCAGTAAAACAGAGCCCTCAGAAGATCTTGGCCGTGGAGCAAGTGATGTAGAGCTCGGATGAACTTTTGGTTCAACACCCTTAGCAGATTTAGCTTGGTCTTGGACACCTGAAAACAAAAGATGAAGGTGTTCAGTGAGGAGACAGGACAGTCCTCAGTAGAGTGTGTAAATGACAGATTTCAGAAAAAGTGGAGTGCTTAAATAAGACCGTTTCCTTACAGATCTCATTCGAGTCATCAGCGCAGTCTGGATCGCCATTGCAGAACTGCTCCAGATGTACACATTCTTCTCCAGGGAGACACGGCTTGGTGCCTGCTTGGCATCGTGGGTCAGGGGCACAGCTCACCTCATTATCCGGGAGGAAACCCCGCCCACAGCGGCATGTCCTTCCACCAGGAAACGCCAAGCACAGCTGACTGCATCCGCCGTTTCCACTGGAGCACAAATTAGTGCCTAATAACAAAGTGAAATTAATATAATTGCAGTGTATACATATAATACATACAGTAACAGTAGTATTCCACGATGAAGGCATTATATTAAATTTGCTTTACTGTTGCTCGAAGGTCTGTATTTAATTGTATAAAACCAGTACATGAAGATATATAAAGAACTCTGGTCACCGTTCTGACTGGGCTCATGGAAAGCCTTTATGTCCAGCACGTCCGTTTTCACTTTAAACCACATGGTCGCGGTCTGATGATCCTCACTGAACCAGCACTTTGTGGAATCTGCAAGGACGCGGTCATATCGAATTGATATTCAACTACTACATTCATAAAATCAGTAGAACGGAAAGGAAGGATTACGTACCAGTCTTCGTGAGCCAGACTAGGACCTCGTTGGCCAATGTGAATGCCACTATAGGCTCCTCACTTCTCAATACTTTATGTTCAGATCCATCGATTCTAACGGAGGTTACGAGTCCCAGACCTGCAGGACAAACCACAAAGATCAGCTGGTACACAGGTGTGATTTCACTCAAGTGCCTTCTTGTAAGACATGAAACAGTGGTGCTAGGTATGAAGAGAAAATTTGACAGGCGTTCTAGTGCTTCTACAGCGAGACGTTAAACTGCCTTAGCCATGTAACGAATACTGAACAATACATTGGCATAAGAACACGGCCCTACAATTTAACTGGTGTACCACAAAACACTCACTAGTGTCAGCCCAGTAAAGCGTGGTCCCGTCGTTCGAGAGGCTCAGCGAGATCGGATTAATGGCTCCATCCCAGACCACAGTGCGGTTCCCTCCATCCATGTGGGCGCACTCCAAACGGGTTCCCGTTCCTTGCAGCTCAGCATTACTGAAACACAGCCGCCCCGTTGGAGGGTGCAGAGCGATGGAGCGCACCATGGCGAGGTCAATGATCCGCACAGTGTGTTTTCCATCTGATGAGGTCACGTACACTCCAGGTTTATCTTTGGTGCTCCAGAACACATTTAGTGTGATATAATCGACAGTCATTGCTGCCATCGAGCCCTTCCTTAGCTTAAACAGAGTCCCACGCCGTGTTACTGCTGCCTCCTTCAGTTTAAACAGACCCACAGTACCCGAGGCTGCGTCCCAAATATAGAGCGCCTGCGCCCTCGGGACCAGGTCCAGCGCTGAAGCTGCCCTCGCTTCAGGGAGATCAAAGCTCTGATGCTCCGGCAAGTCCTCAAGACGAATGCCCGAACTTCTGCTGTGTACATAGACCTGAAATTTCCATATAGAACAGGATTCATGAGCAAGTCTCCCGAATGTTAAGTTAACGCAAGCAATATTTCTACAAGAAAGGATGTGTGCGCGCACGCAAGTACCTGAGATATTGAAGTAGGGGACATGAGCAAAAGGAAGCTGGTGTCTTCTGATTTGGAACATGTTAGTCCATCACCACCCAGCAGGAGTGGAGTTGGGCATTTACACGCGGCGTTCAGTCCAGGTGCCAAAACGCACAGGTGAGAGCAGCGCTTTAATGCACACGGGTTCTCAACAGTTGGCGGCAGCAAGCCATGAATAACCTGTTTAAACAAATAGTACGCTTATTTTATAGGCGTCGGACAAGAAATTCCCAGTTCCCATAATTGCCAAAACCCACCAGCTACGTGTATTAGCTGGTCAGCAACCTACAACGATCTTAGCTAGTGCTGTAGTGCAATGGCAACTAACGCCACCCCAGTGATGTTCTCTCTGTGCTTTTGTAATTGAAAAGCCAAAAGTTTATTTTAAATCAGAGCTGAACTTTTATGTGAAGACAAACCAGGAAGATACAATTCCCTTTAGGATTACTCCGAAGTGGTACTTCCCTTGAGACTGAATGGCTGGCCAAGCCGTTTGAGCAGAACCAGTTGCTGCTTTCCAGTCCGCTTCTGAGCTTTCTGGATGGTTCCTCTGCGCACGTCAGACCAGTAAACCAAATTTCCAAACACGGATAATGAGAACGGCCTGAGAATGTCCATCAGCTGCAGGATCTTCAAGATACAAATGTTTTAAATCTCAGAATTGTTCAGGCAAACAAATAATCCACCAAGAAAATACTTAATAAAAACGTCCAAGCAAATTAGCAGCTATTCGTCCAACTAGGAGATGGCTGAAATTCACCTTAACGTCATCTCCATCCAGCGTGGCTGATCCTATACAGCGCAGTTTCTCGTCAGTCCAGTAGAGTCGGTTCTGAAGCAGATCCACTGCTAAACCCGCAGGCCTGTGCAGAGAACGACGCACCAACACTCCTCTGCTTGAACCGTCCATCCCCGCTCTTTCAATCTGCGCTTCTTCACCAGCTTCTGACCAGAACATCACACTGACGCAAAAAGTGAGCATGTTATTGTTCAAGGTCTTTCACATTATGCCTTCATGAACTATAATTGAAGATTTATGAACATGCCCAATTTTTTTTTTTTTGGTTAAAAAGAGTAAGACTTTACCCTTTTTGAGGTAGCAAGGCCAATGAATGCAGCTCATCTGCATCGTCATGCACAATCACCACAGGCTCTGCGCTAAAACCATCCAAACCCACAGCATTTATTTGTCCTTCTGCTCGGTCCGTCCAGTACAGGTTCCGCCCCACCCAGTCCACTGCTATACACTCGGTCCTGGCACCTACAAGAACACAAAAAAGTCAAATACCGTATCTTTTAAACTTCACCGTTCAGCCGTTATGCTGACTTTAACTGTTGGACTGCACCGCTGAGTAAAGTTCCTCTGCTTTTCTGGTCCAGTGTAGTCCACATCACAGCCTCAGCCTCCGTGTTCACCCAGTACACTTTCTGCTCCTTCCAGTCGTAATCCAGAGAGAGGACCGGGTGCTTCTCAGAGGAGAGAACTTCCAGGCTGGAGCTCCTGAGCCCAATGAGGAAGATGTCTGACTGTATGGAGGCTAAAAGGAATGCCTCATCTGAACCACAGGAAAGAACATGCAGAACAGGTCAGGAAACCGGACTCGTGGGGAGATTTTTGGGCAACAAACCTTTTATAGTGTCTGGCATTTTATTGGTAATTAGTAGCTTTCCTATCTAGCTTAAAATGCAATATATTAGATGAGAAAAAGTAACAATGAGCAACCTTTTTGGACTCCAACTGAATTATATTATAGAAGCCAGTTAGCAGGACACTAAAAAAGTCATTTTGTAATTTAGCGAAGATATTTTCCTGCATGCGATACCCCTCTATACATGTTCACAGCCATCTTATTCTCAAATCACACGACCACTTTAGCTTGTGAATAAATCAAGACACTTCCTATCCCACATTCCTCTTTACCTGTAATCTTACAGCTGTGTCCGTCAGGCTCCAGGACGTAACCCTGGTTACAGGAGCACTCGTACGAGCCATCGGCGTTCACACAGGAATGATCACACACATCCGGAGTCTTCACACACTCGTCCACATCCACGCACTCCACACCACCGTCTACTGGCTCATAACCTTTTCTGCACCAGCAACGCTAGACACAAAGGACCGGAATCGGACAGCTTGACAGACATGTGAGCCATTATATATTTAAATCAAGAACATAACAGTTAACAGGGTGGACTTTTTACTTAGTTTTTTTAGGGCACTCCTAAAGACAAAGCTAATTAAAACGAGAATAAATTTGTTATAATGAAAGCCATAT
This sequence comes from Parauchenoglanis ngamensis, assembly GCA_030014255.1. Classification (NCBI taxonomy): domain Eukaryota; kingdom Metazoa; phylum Chordata; class Actinopteri; order Siluriformes; family Auchenoglanididae; genus Parauchenoglanis; species Parauchenoglanis ngamensis. Next base: position 311,739 of record JAQMYM010000014.1, read on the forward strand.
TAGACAAACGATAGTTAACGTACTCAACCACAGTAACTCGTGAGTAGTTAACATCAGAGTGTGTAAAGTTAGTGGTCGTGCTGTTACTATGTAAATGATTGAGAGTAAATGGAGCAGGATGCGTACAGTTCCTTTGGGTGTGCTGTAGCAGTCCTGTGCACATCGTGATTGGTTAGAACATGTGTCACTCGTACAGGCTCCACCCTCATCTGATTCATCTGCACACTCAGCTTTACCATTACAGAGGAGCGCGGGGTCCAAACACTCCAAACTGTTGCACTGGAACTGATCAGGAGGGCAGGACACAGGCTCACCTGCCACACAAATGGTTAAATGTTCAGAGGGTTCTTGCATTTTAGAGGACTTCTGTACCATGATGAATCTCTGAATGAGGCTTGTGTATTCATACACGAGAACTGAATTTAGACACGGTGTCTGGACTTAATTGTGTATTGAAAATAGAGTCCAGGACCGACGTGAGTGTGGTCTGACTCACATCCAGCCTCGTCGCTCTCATCTCTGCAGTCCCTGGTGCCATCGCAGCGCCAGCTCTGAGGAACACACTGCGTCCGAGACGCACACTGCCACTGAAACTCGCCGCACTGCACTGCAGACTCCGTGCAGTTCTACACACAAACAGGAAGGGGGTTTAGGACAAACATGAAGGTACAGGTCCTCTTAGACAAGGCGACGCTAACTGTTCCCCAGGTGAGCGTGAACATGAGGGTTACCTGTTCATCAGACAGGTCCTTGCAGTCGTTCTCTCCATCACAGATCCACTCCTGCAGCACACACTGCTGACTGTTTAGGCAGCGATGCTGATCAGCAGCACACTCCACCCGTGAGACACACCCATCCTCATCGGATTGATCTTGGCAGTCTGAGTAACCATCACACCGCATGCTGATGGACACACACTGACCACTGCTGCACTGGAATTCTGCACTGCCGCAGCTCCCATCGCCTGAACGGAGAAAACGAGGGGAAAGGGGTGAACCAGAAACTTTAGTCTCTGTTAAACTCAAAACATGAGCGTTCCATTACCGCAGTCGGCTTCATCGCTGCCATCTTCACAGTCGACGTCTCCATCACAGACAAATGATTCGGAAAGGCAGAGTTTTTTGTCACAGCGGTGAAAGCAGCCCTCCACGGGGTTAAAACAGTCCACTTCGTCTGATCTGTCCTGGCAGTCTAGTACACCATCACACAACTGCTTCTTCTCAATACACAGCTTACCGTGAGCACACTGGAACTCACCTGAGCGCACACAGACATGGGATTAAACGAGGCCTGTACAGGAACATCACTGGAACACCGCAAGCCAAGCTGTCGCTAGGAGATTCATGGTGTTTGGATCAGCACACTGATCTAACGAGCAAGTTTCACCGATTAAATACATGTCATTTAGCTCATTCCCACATCAAGAACAATTACATTAGAGCTGATCCAATGTTTCATCCTGCAGCTTCTCGCCATGACTGACGGAATTCATGCTTTTCACTTTAAATTAAATGCAACCGTTTAAAACATTGCTGTTTTAGTGTTTCAGGGCTGAGCTTGTTAAACTAATCATGTTGGTCAGTTCATTACAGACTCACCAACGCTGCACTCTGAGGAACACTCCTCTTCATCAGAGGCATCAGGACAGTCGGTCTCGCCGTCGCACACATGGTCATGAGGCACACACAGAGAGCCGTCTTTACACGTCCATAAGCCGATTCGACAGCGCAGAGGCTCCTGGGCGCTCATACCAGTCCCTACAGAGAGAAACCTCACAGTGCGAATGTGAACAGAGTGGAGAGGACGTCCCTCACAACCCTGTGGGCTGCTTGTATACAGGTGGTTAAATTACGGTAAACAGTGAACATGGTCCAGACGATATGAAGTGCAGTGTTCTAGCAAATAAGGTGTGAAATTCCAAATGACTTTCAAGACGGGAGCTGAAGCATAAACGGCTCCACTCGATATACATTAGACTAATTAGTGTAGAAACCCTGCCCCACCAAGACAGACAGAATAATGGTAAATGTAACATTAAATTTGCATAATAATATCCAATTAAAAATCAGAATTACAATTGGGGACTGTATTAAAGTGGAGGATGGGGGTGTGTATTGGGTAAAAGTACAGTCAGATTAGGTTTCCATCTAACTGGGTTACACAAGTATTTATTTTTTTTTATAACATGGGAAACATTAGAAAGATGCAAAAATGGATCAGGCTAGCTAACTAGCTATTGTTAGCACTGCACTTGAAAGACCTTTTGGGAAAAAAAAAAAAAAAAAAAAAAAAAAAAAAAAAAAAAAAAAAAAAAAAAAAAGACAACAAGGTTTCTGAAGGCACAAAGGAGGTTCTTAATTAAGCCATAAAATCAAACTTGAAACACCAGCAGGTACAAAAAAACCAAACAGATTTTAAATTCTAGATCCAATCACCAGAGATCACTGGCACACTAAATCTCAATTTAAAAAAAAAAAAAAAAAAGAAAAAAGAAAAAAAAAGTTACATCCTGATTTTTCAGCTACACATGAGAACTTCTCAAACAACTCCTGACTCGATTGCGCAGATAATAAACCCCTCAGGAGGTGGAAAAGGCATGCTGAGGATTCTGAAGGCCCCAAGCTCAAGTTTAAATCACGTTAACCCTCTCTGGACAACTTAAACTGAAGATCTGAATCTTTACACAAAGCCCAAATGGCGTTCATTTGAGCCCAACATCTCCACAAGCTGAGCTTCAGGCTGAAGATGTGCTACACCACGTGCGTTACACGGAGTTTCTCAGCTTTTGGAGTGAATGTGGCTGTTTCCTGACCTGGGAGAAGTGCAGAGAGCGTCCATAACACCCACAACACCCGCACCGCCCGCATGGCTGCAAACACGGGCCCGGCGCACGCGCTGCTCATTTATAGGCTAGCACCCGCACGAGCCGCTCTGTAGCGTCATCAGCCAATTATTAATTACTCCAATGGATCATTAAGGGGAAGAGCGGTGAATTTGGGGGATTTCTCAAGATATAGAATTCTACAAAAATACTCCTGGTTATTTTAAGTTTGAACTCTCATACGGAAGTTTGATATGTTGTTATGTTATATATTGTACATGAACATACATGTAAACACGCGTATTACAGCCTACACGTTAGCGTGTATCTTTTACCTGGAAAAGGGATATGTAATGTACTTATAAAACTTTACTCTGAAATAGACATTGATGGAGCATTACATGCACATTACTGCGTGTTTATTAACATGTTCTGAAACAATTCGTGACCATGTGATGGGTGTAAAGAAGTTTTTCTCCCGGTTGTATTATTAAGAGAATAAAGTTCAATTCTGCCTCAATAAACTCGGTGTAGGTCAGTGACATCTGGTGGTCAAAACTATGAAGTGCAGCTATTAATCACCAGACTTAAATGCATCAACAAATGACCATGTAATAAAATAAAAAATTAATCTCCTCATGGGATACTCCTATATATAAAGATTATACACAAGTAATATCTCCTTTTTAATAATTATATTTCCATTTAGCCATGTTCTAGTCCTTGTGTTTTCCCACAACAGGTAAGGCTTTTAAACTGAGCTGTTAAATTTGATTTGGACGTTGAATAAGAATCTGTGTATACATTTTGCATCAGCAGCCACACTGACAAGGATAAAGTGTTTACTGAAAATGAGTGAGTGAAAGTGTGTGTGTAAAATGATAGGTCTGAATGTGCTTATCTTCCCAATGCATGAAGAGATAACTTCTCCACCCCGAGCAGACCCTCGAGCACACACACACACAAACACACACAGCGCTCCCTCCACCTGCTCTGAGGAGCTGGGTGTGCTCTGTGTTGTGTTTTCAGTTCTCTTTTGAGCTGCCGGATGGGAGTGTGTCCACCAAATTGCGAGAGTCTCCTAAATTGCAAGAAATAGGAACACAAACACACTTGCAATCTCATGCACTCGCACACACATATACACACACATCCATACATTTACACTCTCATACACTCACTCGCACAAACACAGTTCTGGAATAACTGAAATTTCCAAAAACTGCTAAAAGGCAGCCGTTACAGGGTGACGAGTGTTTGGCAGCGTCGGGCACCCAAAAATAGCCGTAATCACCACACACATACACACACACTCTCACACACACACTGGCATTTAGCATGACTCTGCAGTATGGGTGTGTGCCAGAAAGTATATTTCACACACCCTGATGTGTAACTGAACATGTCAACACATCACTGTGACAAAACCACAAGGACCACAAATTTCCTTTAGTGTGCCTGTAAGTGTGTTTGTGTGTGTGTGTGTGCTTGAGAGAGAGAGAGAGAGAGAGAGAGAGAGAGAGGGAGAGAGAGAAAGAGAGCCCCAACATGTTTATCTCCAGCATTCTGTCCTTCACTTAAGGACGAGGAGAGGAGAAGAGGATGAAGGAGCAAGTGAGTGAAGAGAAGCAGCTATGAAGAGAACAGCACTCGTCCTGCTTACAGCCACCGCCGCCATCATCACAGGTACCACACACACACACACACACACACACACACTCACACGAGTCTATCTTACCATACTTGTGAGGAGCTTCCATTAACATCATGATTAATGCAGCTAATTAATGCTCAACCTGCACCTAAACCCTAACCTTAACCTCAGTAATGAAAAGGAAACTTTATAGCCCGATAGGTCACGGTGACTCTAGATAATCGTAGGCACCTGTCAGCTCATGTATGCGGAAGAGGGCGGACAGCGCTTTCCCCTGAGTGTTGTTACACCATCCTGTGGAAAGATTGGCTATTGGGGATTGGTGACGACTGAATTAGGGAGAAAAATAGGGAGGAAAGGCAGCAACTTTCATCCATCTGTCTCTGTCTCACTGTTCTTTCTGCCTCTCTCTCTCCATACCTCTCTGCAGATGTTGTAGTTGGGGTAGACGTTTGTGCCTCCTGCCACCCGAACGCCACCTGCGATGACAAGACGGACGGTTCTGGAGGGAAAGTGTGTAACTGCATGTATGGCTTTGTGGGAAACGGAAGAACTTATTGCCAAGGTGGCACTCCTCCACTTCCTGTAACATCTTTACCACTTCCTGTAGCATCTTCACAACTTTCTGTAGCATCCTAATCAGCTCCTGTGTCATTTTAACAGCTCCTCATCCTTTTTTTGTATGATTTCTAATTTTCTAATTTTATGAACTCTATTCTGAATTCAGTTCTAACAACTTCAACAGGGTTTTAATTCCAGTCTAAAACAAAAATAAAAAGAAATTTTCTTCTAAATTTTCAATTTTATTTTACTAGGTGTAATTTGGTATGTCTTGTGTAAATAAAACACGTTGGTACCTGATTGTTTGGAATTATAAATATTCTATATAGTTAATGTTTTTCCAGGTGAAATTTTAGCCTTGATCTTTTTTCAGCCTTCTGATGATGATGATGATGATGATGATGAATCAGCAGATTCTGTCATTTCACTTTGTATGTGATGTTCCTGTCTCACAGATAAAGACGAGTGTCAGCTGGGGCGGATCTGCGGCGATCACAGCAGGTGCCAGAACACATACGGCAGCTACTTCTGCACGTGTGTGTCGGGTTACAGCCCCACCAACAGCCTGGCCGTGTTCATCCCCAACGACGGCACCTACTGCCACGGTGAGTCTCACAAACACTCGCACCTTCGGATCAGACTGTAAGACTAACTGCTCTCGGGTCTGCCATGTGACCCGGAACATCACAGCGCATGTCTCACACAGTGATTATTACACTATCTGGCATAGGCTTTAAATTGTATAAAATGACATCTGGGCAAGATGATTCTAGATGAATTTATCTGATATTGCTTGTAATGAGATTACTATAAAACAATTATATAAATGTTAATCCTGTTTCTAGAGATTTGTCTTATTTCAGCATTAAATTGGTCCTATTCCATTGGCAGATCATTCAAAAGAAACAAAATGATTACCAATAGAGCAAGACAGTCTGTGATTATAATCAGCTGGATCATCAGTGTCTGTGATTTGTCCTGTGTGTGTGTGTGTTTTTCTCACAGATGTGGACGAGTGTATTGTGGACAGTGTGTGTGGCGAGGGCGGTGTGTGTACGAACACAGACGGTGACTTCTACTGCGCGTGCAGAACCGGATACGCAGTTCAGAACGGATCAGAACCGTTCCAGCCTCACACACACTCTGCTTACTGCGAGAGTGAGTACTCACACACACACACACACACACACACACACACCCGTAGTGAACAGGTTCTCTAAGGAACTTGAATCATGTTAAAAATCTTTTTTATAAGACGTAATATTCAGGTTTGATATTATAAGTAATGAAGAAAAATTCGAGCTCATTAAAAATGCACTGACTTTGTAAATGTAAAGCAGAAAGAGGAGGTGAGTGATGACCCTGATCATGTGACACTATATTATCATTATAGGGGATAAATTACATCCAGACTTGTTTTTTAGAATATAAGCTGTGTGTTAGTTGGATACAGTGATCATCATCACACTTATTGTGCATGTTAAAATATCTTGAACTATCATGATCATTAATAAAAGGATAACTGTGTGGTGTATGTCTGTGTGTGTGTGTGTCTGTGTGTGTGTGTGTAGTGGTAGATTGTGGTCCCCCTCCGTCTGTCCCTCATGCAGTCCTGGTCCCTCCGTTCCTCACTCGTTACAGCAGCGTTGTGCAGTTCGCTTGCGCAGAAGGTTTCACCTGGACAAGCGGAAACGTCACAGCCATCTGTGGCCCTGACGGACACTGGAGCGTTCCCAGCATGCACTGCGAAGGTAAACAACAATGACAACAGCAACAGGAAAATTGCCACTTAAAATTATACTTTATTATCACATCTATTTTCCACTGCAACGTTTTGTTCCAGTCACACTTTCAGTGCGGTGTGTGATGCTTGTGGGAGTGTGCAAAGTAGTTGGAGCCACACACAGACACACACTTTCTGCATAAGCACTGACTCAACAAGGGTGGAGCGTAGGTTACTGGATCACATTGGATCATAAACTGGATCAAAGTGTTTAGCATAAAATGCTAGTTTGAATGCCGAATTATAATGCTAGTTTAATTGAATTAGCTTGAATAATACAGGTTAACATTAGCAACACTACACTAACATCTCATCATTCATTATTTTACTGGAACATAAACACATTGTTTATTACTTACATGTCTATCTTTAGCATTATCTACCCAGCAGTAGTTATCAGTGCTACTTAGCTAGTCAGCTATTACGTTGATGATATATGGCCGAGTCTGTGATTGGCCGATTAAGTTGCACTTACCCTGATTTCTTGTTGACCCTGTGACATCTTTTACTTACCATAATTATAATTTGAATGTGTGTGTGTGCTTTCAGAGGTAAAGTGTGGCGTTCCCCCGTCGTTCCCCCATGCAGTAATGTCGTGGAATGGGGTCAGTAATGTGGGTGCAGAAGTGCGTTATCAGTGTGAGGATGGTTTCCATAACACTGGACACGAGGATGTGTGTGTGTGTACGAGCAGAGGAACATGGAGCCTCCTGCACTTCCTCTGTCAAGGTAGTACTAACCGTATATATTTACAATGGACCAAATTTACACTGAACAACCTGAATAAGGTGTGTGTGTGTGTGTGTGTGTGTGTGTTAGAGATCCATTGTGGCCCCCCACCTCCTTTCCTCCACTCTGTAGTAGTATGGAATGGCAGCAGTACTATAGGGTCTAAAGCTCTGTATGAGTGTAAAGTGGGATATCGCAGTGTAGGAGCAAGAAGTGTGTCGGAGTGCGACTCTCACGGGCGCTGGACCGATACTCACATCACATGCAAAGGTGCACACACTTCTCTCCATCTGCTTGTGTAATTTTGCTACCAAGTTATTCATGGCATTAGTTATTTAAGTAATCATATTACAATTTCAATGAAACTCAGATACCCAGTGCACCCTGTTGCGTGTCCTTTCCTTGTGTGTTTGGTTCTTGTTTTTAATGTGCCCTCATTTACTCGCCCTCTGGATCATGGACAGAGGCAGACTATATGTAAAATAAGGCCTGAAACCGAGACTGAGCCATTGATTAGTCATTGGGACTAAGAAGCAGCATCTGATAGTGATGCTGAGGCAGTGCACAGGACTAGTGTACAAGCCTTGGGTCAGGATCAGTGACTGAGACTGGGACTGGGACAGGATCAGTACCTGGGACTGGGACAGGATCAGAACCTGAGACTGGGACTGGGACAGGATCAGTGACTGAGACTGGGACTGGGACAGTATCAGTGCCCAGAACTGACAGTGGGATAGGATCACTGGGAAAGAGAGACAGGAGTCTGGCAGTAAGAGAGATCAAACCACGAGTGGAGACACACCCAACTAGTTTAAAGTTGGTGATGCACCTTTCAAAGTCAGCAGGGGAAGTCAGTGAGAGCACATTGTAAACAGATTAGTGTGAAAACGCAGGGCTGCATGTGTACATGTCTATTTTTGAACTGTGGCCAGCTCTCTCTCTCTCTTTCTCTCTCTCTCTCTCTCTCTCTCTCTCTCTCTCTGTTTGCAGAGATCCGATGCTCTGACCCCCCTGTACTGCCCCACACTGGCCGGTTGTGGGATGGCAGTGTGCGTGTTAACAGCTCTGTACTGTATTACTGTAAGGAGGGATTTTATCCTGCACTGGGAGAAAATAAATCAGTGTGTACTGGGAATGGTTCATGGAGCAGAGCTACTCTGTTATGCCGAGGTAAAATCGCTGTTACACAGTTACCCCTTGCTGGTTTCCATCTGTTGCTTGATTAGTTTGGGATCCTTTCTCTTTCGCTACGTACTTACCTGTGTTAGTTTGTCTTTTCATTGCAGAATTATTCAGATTGGTGTTTGTTACAAAATTATCTGCTTCCTTTTCTCTATTACAATCAGGGTTTTAATAAAGCCAGCCTGACACTTACACAAATTTTGGTCATGAACAGGTCTGCATTGTAGAGTGCAAACGAGTGCCAAAAAGGGGGCACCACATTTGTCATCACGACGAAGTTAAGCATAGTTTGCTCCATGTCGTGCCAGCTGTCATGCATAAGGTACAAACTAGGTACGCATCTGCCATGAACATGTGACACGTCTAAGGCACACAATGGTCCTCCATGGCAATCATTAATACACCATGGTTGGACCAAGGGCATGCACTATTTGTGCATAAGTTGCGATGATGTGATGATTGGCACGCAACGATGTGAATCTGAGCCAGTTGTGCAAGTGTCAGGCAGGCTTAGGTGTTTTACTGCCTGTTCCACAGTTAGATAGTTATTGTCTCTGTTGTAAAGGTCTCAGTTTACTCAATTACTCTTCTATCATCACTCTTACACCTTGCTGTGTATTACATATACCGTATAATAATGTGTGTAATGTTTTTATGTAAACCGTCACCACCTGTGTCTGCAGAGATCCGATGCTCTGACCCCCCTGTACTGCCCCACACTGGCCAATTGTGGGACGGCAGTGTACGTGTTAACAGCTCTGTACTGTATTACTGTAAGGAGGGATTTTATCCTGCACTGGGAGAAAATAAATCAGTGTGTACTGGGAACGGTTCATGGAGCAGAGCTACTCTGTTATGCCGAGGTAAAATCGCCAGCGACCTGTAAATCTCTAGAGCAGTCTGAGTCTACTGGAAGGAAATGATTTCAAGTAGAACAAAACTTTGTCAAATTACAGTTACAGTCACAAGTTTACATACACTCATCATGAGCATGAATGTCATGGTAATATTGGGCTTTTGATGATTCTTTGAGCTGTTCTTTTTCTGTGGAAAAGTGATTGTACATCATATATCTTTAATAGAAAAAAACAAGAATTTGGTGAACAAGTTTTAATTTAGCACTTCTAATATTTGAATAAATGTCCCATAGCAATTTTCACCTTCACCAGATGCTTATATTAGCCTTCAACAAGCTTCTGGCAGAACTCTGGTTGGATATTTGAACAGTCTTGTTGAAGATGATTTGAGGTTCTCCTTAAGAATTCTGAGGTTCTTCATTATTCCATCCACTTTGTGCAGTGCAGCAGTTCCACTGGCAGCAGAACAGCCCCAGAACATCATGCTACCACCACCATGCTGAACAGTTTCCTCTGTACCTCTGGTCATTGTAGCAAAACACCTCAATTCTTGTTTTATTTGAACATAGACCTTTCCTCCAGAAGGCTTTTTCTTTGTCCATGTGCTCAGCTGCAAACTTTATTCCAGCTTGAAGGTGTGGATTTCAGAGCAGGAGCTTCTTTCTTGGAGAAACTTGCTTGAGTGTGTTCCAGCAGCTTCCAGTGCATGGCAGGCCTGTGCCTTGATGGTTCCTGGGTTGTTCCTGACCATCCAAACCAGTTTTTTCTCAGCTGAGGGCGACAGTTTGGGCCTTCATCCAGCAACGTGCCTTGGCAAAATGGCTGTGCCTCCTAATAACTTGTTCTTACATACAGTTGTTTGAACTGATTATCTTAGAGTTGCAGTTGCATATAAATGGTGCCAAAAGACATTCCTGAGGTGTGTAAATCTGTGGTCCTCTTTGTCAGATCTGCACTGAGCTCCTTGGACTTTTCCATTGTACTGTGTATTGGTCAATTCAGTGAGTGATGTCAAACAAACCCTGTTTATGTCATGCACAGAGAAGCTCCCAGCTGTAGTCCCTCATGATCACTAACAGGAAGTTAAGAAGCCTTCGCCTTGGAACTTTCAGCGCCGCTGAATTGAACTGATAACCTGAGCGGGTGTATGTAAACTTTTTGCACTGTGTGTATAATTGTGACCCTGTGTGGAAATTTATTTGTACTTGTGCACTGAATTCAAGGGGTTTGTTTTTCTATTAAAGATATATGCTCTACAAGCATTCTTCCCCAGAAGAAGAACAGTTTAAAGAAATCACTAAAAGCCCAATATTGCCCTGACACCTGGTGAGCGTATGTAAACGTCTGACCACAGCTGTGTATTTCTAGGTGTATAAAATTCTTCAACTTTTAATGTTACATGGTTAACCTTTCACTGACTGTATTTTACTACAAGCCACATAGTATCTGAGTTGTACAATAAGCATATCTGTTATCCAGCTAGCTACTTGGCATTTTTGTTTATTAGTCAATAAGTCACTTAATATGTTACTTCTGTTACATAACTTTGTAACAGTTTGTAATTGTTCCACATCACTGTACAATTAGCTACTAACCATCTCTGTTACAGAATTAGCATTTCATCAACTGACACACTCCTCTGTATGAGCTACAAGGCCTGAATCTGTGGTGTTGTTTTCAACCCTGTCACACTTTACATCTGCAGAGATCCGATGCTCTGACCCCCCTGTACTGCCCCACACTGGCCGGTTGTGGGACGGCAGTGTGCGTGTTAACAGCTCTGTACTGTATTACTGTAAGGAGGGATTTTATCCTGCACTGGAAGAAAATAAATCAGTTTGTACTGGGAACGGTTCATGGAGCAGAGCTACTCTGTTATGCCGAGGTAAAATCGTAAGCAGTCTGAGTCTACTACACAGAAATATTCTTACTGTTATCAGTCAGAAATATTGCCGAATTATATTTGTAGACATACTTTTAAAACTCAGATATGCTGCCATTTCACCTTAGAGTCTAAAACAATTAACCACTTAGCAGCACCGCTATACATGGTGTCTCAGTTGTACAATTAGTTAGCATGTCTGATAGCTACTTTATGTTTCCGTTATAGTTTTTCACTTAGCATCTTTATTCTGTTTCATAATTGTTTAGCAACTTTGACAAAATTAGACACTTTCACTTTGCTGTACAATCTACTTAGCACCTCCGTTACATAATTAGTGACTTTGTGTCTCAGTTACCCAATTAACATTTCATAATCTTTTACACACGGCACCATATGAGCTGCGCGGCCTGAATGTGGCTCTTCACACTTTCTGTCTGCAGAGATCCGATGCTCTGACCCCCCTGTACTGCCCCACACTGGCCGGTTGTGGGATGGCAGTGTGCGTGTTAACAGCTCTGTACTGTATTACTGTAAGGAGGGATTTTATCCTGCACTGGGAGAAAATAAATCAGTGTGTACTGGGAACGGTTCATGGAGCAGAGCTACTCTGTTATGCCGAGGTAAAATC
>JAQMYM010000014.1:326041-343659 GCA_030014255.1 Parauchenoglanis ngamensis
CACTGGGAGAAAATAAATCAGTGTGTACTGGGAACGGTTCATGGAGCAGAGCTACTCTGTTATGCCGAGGTAAAATCACCTCTCTTACAGAGTTCCTCAGTTCCTCAGGGTTGACGACCGCACCTGTGGCTTATTTGTTGAACTTCACCGTGTTAACATTTTATTTGTGTGTGTGTGTTTTCAGAGGTAAAGTGTGCCGTTCCCCCGTCGTTCCCCCATGCAGTAATGTTGTGGAATGGAGTCAGTAACGTGGGTGCAGAAGTGCGTTATCAGTGTGAGGATGGTTTCTATAACACCGGACACGAGGATGTGTGCGTGTGTACGAGCAGAGGAACATGGAGCCTCCTGCATTTCCTCTGTCAAGGTAGTACTAACCGTATATATTCCTATTATACTGATTATAATATAGATATATGTGTGAAAATAAGTGTGCGTGTGTGTGTGTGCGTGTGTGTGTTTAGAGGTAAACTGCAGTGAGCCCCGTCCTGTCCCTCACACACTGCTACTGTGGAACGGCAGCTCCACTCTGGGCTCCGTGGCTCTGTATGAGTGTGAAGCTGGATACCGGAGTATTAGCACACCGAGTGTGTCTGTGTGTGGCTCTAACAGCCAGTGGAGTGCTGTACAACTGCGCTGCGAAGGTACATGTTCACATTGCACTGAGTGGTCAAAAACACACAGTCTTATTTCCACTCATTCTCCGTCGCAGTGTACTGTGGCCCGATCCCGATACTGCAGAACGCCGAGGTTCTCTGGGAAAACAGCACCATCGCCATCCATCATTGTGTTAAAGGCTATTACAGACATACAGGAAGTGACGTATCAGTGTGTGAAGCCACGGGACGATGGCGCGTGGCCACCATGCGCTGCAGAGGCAGAACATCACGTAATATGCTCTGTAGATCTTTATTAGCCTTCATGAAAGTAACGTTTAGATGATCAGATACAGCAATACAGTGAGGTAAAAATACTTCACTGAGAAGGCAGTCCCATAATTCTGTTTACTAGGCAAGAGTGACTAACCAAAGTCATGAATATCTGCGTGAACATTGCTGCTTAGCTACTGGGAAATAGAGATGACAAGCATAAGCTAGCTGATGACAGTGACCGTGTAGCACACAGAGTGAAGACATTTTCATACAATCACACTATCTGGTATCATCCACATGAGTCTGGGTTCCCGTTTTGATTCTGGTTGCTTACAAGCTTTCTTCCTCATGTTGTCTCAGGGAGTTTTTCCTTGCCACCGTCTCCTCTGGCATTCTCATTAGGGGTAACTCTACTGTTCACAATTTACATCCGAAATTGTTAATGCCCTATACAAATACAGTTATTTGAATTGAAGACGCAGGAAGAGCGGAAACAAAACAAAACTATTTGAAACGTCAACATTTTCCTCAGATATGTTGGTAAATGACCAAAAAGAAATCACTAAATTACACTGTTGTTCCACTTAGTTTTGACCACCGAGCCAACTTTTACACCTGCTTTTGTCTGTTTCTCCTGGGTTTTTTTGCAACAGAGCTAAAATTCAGTGTTCAGAGTTTGATTGTGTTTAATGGGAAATGTCTGCGCTGGAGGACGGCTGCAGAAATGCAAGGCTACATACAGCAATACTCAGTGAGTTCAACACCACACACACACAAACACACACACGATAAAACAAACACACAAAACTGGTGGAAATAAATCTCAAGTACATCCTGATCAAAAAATCTTGTATATTTGAATGGTTTCTTTGTTCCCTTTGTGTGTGTGTGTGTGTGTGTGTGTGTGTGTGTGTGTGTGTAGGTGGTGTTTATCGGCGTGAGGGATTTCAATCCCTCTTTCCGTCATCAGCAGAGGAAAGTGTTTAGCTCCTCAGCATTACATCCTGCCGTGTGTTTGAACCTGCAGCCCATCACCAACTACACCATCAGTGTGACTGCACTGGAGACCGGCGACAAGGCTACTGTTACTGCCAACACCAGCATACCCAGTACAAACACACACACGTTCCAACTTAACCTCAATAACCAGTAAAAACCTTTCCTTGTGTGGAGAACCAAATGTCCTCACAAGATCCAGCCTGTTCAAAGATTCCTACCCTTGTGGGGACTTATGGTTGACTTGATGGTTCCTTCGTGAGATTTTACAACAATATTTTTCATTGAAGTCATGTTATTTTTAGCTAATATGACTTGGGATTGGGTAAGGTTGCGCATTGTTGTAGGCCATGACCAAACTACTGTTTTGTTTCTTGTAGCTCCGCCCACTCCTGAGGTTGGGTACAGTGAAGTTGATTCCCACAAACCAACTCTACGCTTACGAAGAGCCGCCAGTACACTGGACTCAATTTGGTGAGGAGATACAGATATGGAAAAAAGCTCCGCTGCTTCATAGAGAACTTGTCAGGGTTCTCCAAAAAAGGACACTTTGAATTTACCAAGAAATGGCTTCAGTTCATGTGTACAGAGTATGCATATGTACTATATTTATTTATGTGTATAGGGCATTTAGTGCTCTCCTGTGAGTGCGGTTAGCGTTCATCCTCCCAAAAAAAAGGGGAAGACTTTACAGAGGGGAAATTATGATAATATTAGTGCAGACTTTCACTTTACCTAAAAATGCTGTCACTGAAGGCACCCACTTATAAATGTAAACGTCTTGTAGTCTCCTTGCTAACGTCACTAAATAAAAGCGAACATTTCTCTCTGCCTGTTTGTGTGTGTATCAGTGTGTATCAGGTGATCGTGTTGCCCATATTCGACGTGTTGGTGTTCGACTGCGGCTCGTCTCGTTCCTGTGGTGACGAGCACATCGCAGCTCAGCTGCAGCTTTGTGAGCTCGGCGTGGAAGTGAACTTCACACTGGGGAACCAGGAGTACTACGGACCCTTCTACAATGCTCCACTGGAGAACGGGCGAGATTACTACATCATCCTGCGCACCATTTGCACCTGGGGGCTGGTAAACTTAGCATGCTTTTATAATGATCAGTAATTATAAATAATAGTAATAATTATAATTATTGATTATGGTTTAAAATTAAATGTTTACATTTGTACATTTGCTATACATTTATTTGTATATTTATTATCCGTTTTAATTCTGTAGACATTTTGATGATGTCATATTAGCGTTAGCTGTAAGTGTATGCCTCAAAACATAAGTGTGTGGTGTTTTTAGGCGAGAAAGCACTCCTGCGTTATCTGGGCCAAAGTCAGAGGTGAGGCTGTTTTTTAAAATAATGATAACAACGTAAATAAGCTAATATTGATTTTCTTTGATTATGATATGTCATTGGATTTTTTTATCCTTGTAGGTGTAAATCATTGCATGTAAATCTGTTTTGATTTAGGAGCACTCTACGCTACCAGGACTTCTGCTTTGGTGACTTTCGGCTCCATCGTTGCTCTGGGTTTCTTTAGCACGACGGTTTACGGCTGCTGCTGGTCAGAGTCTGAGTTTATTGTTTCCCATGCACGTCTACATACAGTACGAGTGAGCACAGAGTAGAGCGCGTGTAGACCTTAAAACAAACAGCAAAAAAAAAACAGAAACAGGATAATTTGGCAACCACTACAATGTAGATAAAGTAAATTTCTTATCATTCTTTCATATCAGTTTGCTAGCTAGTCACTTTTTTGATAACTAATATGCTAATTATAATGTAGCATATCCAAACTGAAAATACTACTTGATTTACATTTAGCCACTCCTTCAAAACTCCATGGAAGGCACAACTCCCAAAGAAAGAGTGAACAAGGGCCTTTAAAGTGCTGTGAGTTTTGGGTTGCGTTCTTTCGAGTCATTAACACAGAACAACCGAGTTTCACAGAAGTAGTAAGTACCACTGTTTACAGTCGGGCACTGACAGCCGACATGCTGATGGCCCAGATTTCACTCATCGCTCCTTTAAAAATAGTTCAAATATCAGGTTTGAGTTCTTCAGTCACGAAGAAGGTGATGAAGAGTATTCGACTGAGAAGAAATGGAAAGGGGACGTCAAGAAGAATGCAGTTAATACAGGATTGAAAAACAATTAGAAACCTATGCAATATCCTTACTCTAATCTCTCTCTCTCTCTCCCTCCCTCTCTCTCTCTAATCTCTCTCTCTCTCTCCCTCTCTCTCTCTCTCGCCCTGCAGGTTTTGGAAAGTACACAGATTTTGATGGAATATCTGTTTTATGTTATTTAAATTATTATTATTATTATTATTGTTGTTGTTGTTGTTGTTGTTATTATTCGAAAGTGTTCATTGTTTTTGTTTGTGTTTTAGCTTACAATAAAAATGATTTCTTTAAAACTGTCTCTTCCCTGTGTTTCTGAGTAATCTTTATTCATCTTCACCCACAGAGGTCGTTAATAACAGGCCCGTTAACTCAGCATATTAATATTAACATGTTAGAGATGTGTGGCTGTGTCCCAATCCCTGCCCTGCGGTACAGTAAAGCGCTATGTCAGAATACTGAGTCGCGCATTAATAGCACGCGTACTATTTAGTACATTAGAACTGGGATTGGGACGTAGCCATGGTGGCGCGCGCTTGAAGATTTGAAGATCGCCCGCGCGAGCGTCCTGAGGGGGCGGAAATCCTGAGGGGAATCGGATGAAAATTAGCCTGATAGCTAATTAAATGGAAGGTTTGTCACTTTTGTCGTCGAATTATGATCTGTATATTAAAAAAAATTATAGCTTTATTTACACAGAACGTTCATATGAACATTTTAATATAAAACCAGGCGTTTAAGCCTGTTTGTAGGTGGCTAGCTGGATAAACCAGGCTAACAGCTCCCTCTCAGCTGCACGCGCTTCCATGTCAGTTTAGCCTTTTTTCCATTCATTTACCTCAGATTAGCTTTTGTCACATGTGTAATTATCATGTATGGCTGTCAGTATTACAGTTGACTGGGTTTTACAGGGTGTTCAGTGCGAGCCATGTTCTTAGCGGTGAGATACAGAGCTGTCGACTACAGCCATGAGGTAAAATCTACTGTTTATATAATATAGGGTTATGTAAAATATACTGTACAGTTTAGTATTTAATTTTTTGATAAACAAGTTTTTTACAGGAATGACACAAGTAAAATAACATAATTAAGAGCTAATTAATGCAGTACTTATTGATTCATTATTCATATTTGTTAACAATAAATGTTTTATATATAGTATTTCTATCAGACTTGAGAAAAGATACATATATTTATGTCAAAATAGAAATTCTTAGTGAACAGGCTGTCGAAACCTGTAGCAAAATGTCCTCACAACCTGACAGCAAGGAAAACAGAAAAATTTCCAGGAATTCCTGACCTCTAGCCAGTGGAAGTGCCTTTTGGAGTGCTACACCAAACCACTTTTTAAACCTCGATCACAGCTCTCGAGGAAGAAAATGCCCATCGCACTTGGTTTTGTTGTTGTGAATATATTTACACATTACTAGCTATGTTACACTCATTCACTCAGACTAAACCTTTGCACTTTCTTGGTTAATGAAGGGTCTCTGCCATCAGTCGATGTTTTTTGTGATGTATCTTAAATGACCTGGAGCTCAGTAAATCTCTCAACAGGCTTCAGCGATGCGCAGGATGACGATGGGTTCACTGATGCTTCCGGTTCCCATCCAGCCGGACACTGACACCTACCCACACTCGGGGAGACTGCAGGATGATTCGTACAGGAGGCCGTGGTGTGGTCAGGAAGTCACTACACACCCTGTCTCTGCTCGTGTCTCTATTAGTCACCTACAAAATCAATACACCGTAGTTCTAATTATCTAATATTATCTTAGTATTTATGCTCATTTAAATATCAGCAAGTCTATTCTGTTACGCTGTGACAGACCATGGACATTAGCGAGAGAAAGTAAAAAGCTGACATTTGGAAAGCAGAAGCTTTTATTTGCTGTGACGTGATGACTTTTTGTCAGCACAATTTGCTACATTTCACACTTTTTCCATGGGAATTTACTGTATATACTCCTTTGTGTTTATGCATGTACTAATCTAGCTAACTGCCTCACGTTATTACGTTACGTTAACTGCTATTTTTAATAGATAGATTGCTTTTTTAATCCCAGTTGTCCGTTAGGTTTCTGAGCAAAAACATGGGTTCCATCCTGAGCACAATGTCATGGGAACATAATGATAATTAAGATGTACTACAACACGGTTCTCTTGCCCTTCCCTGTTTCCGGCAGGAAGTTTGGGCATCCCGTATAAACTGGAATTGTCAGGCTCTGTGTTGGACTATCTGAAGGCGGAGCTTTGTCCGGTGGAGTGCGTGGAAAGGTACGCTCTGCTTTCATCTTGGATTGTCTTAGCATGTTCAGCATAAGTGTAACTGAGTGTGTGTGTGTGTGTGTGTGCAGGTTTACGGTGTGCATGGGCGATTTGGGGGAGGACGTGGTGCCGAGCTCTAACCCTGTGTCTCCGAGGTTTGTGCAGTCACAGGAAGCTCTCTGTCTGCTGAACGGAGGAGCGAGAGCAGCTGAGCTGGACGGATGGACAGAGACCTTCACTGAGGTTGATGTACACTCGGTCTACTTCAGTGAGGAAGGTCAGCACTGTAACAGGTCCACAGTCACATCCGCAGAGATTTGTTCGGTTTGTTTTCTATAGAAGTCGTGATAAAAGACAAGGTTATCATCACGCTATGAAGATGGACTATCCAGTCTAGCGTCCTCATGCCGCAATGTTGGGTATTCTCTGTTCGTCTTTCTCAGATCTGTTCCTTCCTGAGGAGGTGTTAATCAGTGATAATCAGCTGAAGAGTTATCTCCCTTCTCTCACCACATTACTGAAGAGGCTACAGCCGTATCCTGTGTCAGATCAACCGGATCTCCATCAAACCGGATCACTACTTTCTGAACACATCACGATCGGGTACTTAACACTTATCCCTCACACATGCAATACCTCCGGTGTTTCTTTAGTCCTCTGTAAATAAACATTGCTGATGTAAGTGATCTAAACCGTAGATCTACAAAATCAGCCTGTAGCACTCAGTAACCGTTTATGGACCAATCAGAATGCAGTGTAACTCAAAGCCGTGTTAAGAACAGTTTGGATATGCTTATCACTGTATACGTTTGTGTTTAATACGTTTTCAGGGAGTTCTCCCCGTATTCTGCCGTGCCCTATGATGCACTGGCTAGCTGTTCAGATCCTCAGTGGGATGTTGAAGAGTTCGAGAAAGAGACGTTTCTGGATGCAGAGGTGAGAGATTCACGTGCACCTCTGAAGTGTAAGAGTTGGAGATATTATTTCTTTATAGTGACTCTACACATACCTGAGCAGGTATTTGACTCACTTTCCACATGCGAGTGATTTGTATGGGTGATGATGATGAAGTCTATATGATATTAATTACACCAAGGTGGTGGGTGGGTTGGTTGTGGTCACTGATATTCTTCTAATTAATACTCAAATAATAAGTCAAATCAGCGTTCATGATCAATTCTGTTGTCATTATAGTGAAAGTCTTTGGCTGATGTGACTCCACCACTATAATGTAGATTGATATAAAATAACTTTGTTTGTTGCAGGTATGTTGTTATTGTCTGTTTCTGTTTATTATTTAGGATCTCATGCTGCCAGATTTCTTTGAAACCGATGTGAAACCACTCCTCTCATGTCATGTCATCAAACTGCTAGAAACTCTGAACCTGACTCCAGAACCAGATGAAGAACACAGTTCTGTATTAGACGCTCTTAGGAGAGGTGAGCTTGTTCAGCACCTGCCTCATCTCACAAATTGTCATGAACTACAATCATATACAGAACTACAGACACCAAACGTATCACTGTCTAAATGGGTCTAAATTAAGAACAGTTAAGCTGTCTCTGTATGGAACAAGTCTAATTAACTTATTTGCACAAATGTTGCCAATAATCTTTAGTGCCTGTGGTACAGTCACAGTACTGTGTGTGTGTGTGAGACATCATTTGCACTATAACATATTACTGATGCCTAGTTGTGTTATTAAACTTTATATCACTGTGTAATAAAGATTTATGAATATCTGTTCCTGCAGGCACGGTGACTTCATCAGAGTGGGAGACTTTCAGTGCTCCTGTATCTGACATCACTGACTCCGCCTCTGAAAGGGCAATCACTCCAAGTATATAAGCCTTCTGAAATACTAATACATAATAAAGTTCTCATCTCACTGGCAGCATTTCTATATTTCATTTCCTTTTGGCTATCCTGATCAGTTCCTTTCAGGTCCTATACGGAACTGGAGCTAGACCTGATTCTGTCACCACCTCCTCGTCCACTTCCTGATCGGAAGGCGGGGCCTGAGCTGTTTCTGTCCACCAGTCAGCTCTCAGCTGAGACGTTGTCACCCGTCGACAGAGTGTAACACCTCTGTCATCTTTGTTCTCGTGAACCTTTTAAAACCTTGTGGTTGTGTAAAGCTTCATATATCCTATGATGTGATTTATTGACGATTCTGCAGGAGATTTCTGTTAGACAGCGAGCACGAGGTCCTGGAGAAAGACGTGTGGGATGCAGAGAGACATCCTCATTGTGCGGCTAGGCTTCTGCTAGCAGGTAACACACGCTGCACTTTACATTACAGCAGCTTAGTAGTTCTTATGTTATTCAGTATGAATTTGTATAATTAATTCGTCACTGTAGGCAGTGATTTGCCGTGTCATTGCAGAGCCGAGAATATCTGCACCTCCAGAGAGACGTCGCTTCCTCCCTGAGGTCCTCTCCTCTCTGCAGGCTGAGCCGGAACACGATGACACGGACAGATCCTGCGTCCGTTCACTACTGTCCCTGATGACCCCTGACCCCATTCTCACACAGGCACTGACTGTACAGACATACACCGCTATGAACACACACAGGCCAGAAGTGGACCTGACGGATCAGCTCACACCGCTCTCTCTCACTCAGATAGACGGTGGTGGGTGCTGCTAATTCTACTTTTAAGTCTAAACAGTATTTGTAAATGCAATAGAGGATTTAATTTGTCACCTTATTTGCAAATATAATAAAAAAGCAAATTTGTAATGTGTATATATATATAAAATCACATATATATCTTTTCTCAAACCTAAGACCACCTTAGTACAAACAGAGCAGAAACAAAGTCAGTGTCATATTTATCATTCTTTGTGTTTTCTAGACTTACTGGAAGACATTGAAAATGTGGGTAAGTTATTATTATTTTATTTTTTTGACAACAAAACCAAATGATTGTCTTGAATGATTCCTCAGACCAGTCCTATGATGTGAGTGTTTCGACATTTCTTTAATTAGTTCCAATTATTGTTTGATGCGCACAAATAGAAGATGGTTTCATCTTATCCTGTCATATACGACCTCTCATTAAATGTGTATAGAAACATTAGAAAGCAAAAATAAAGCTTGGAAGGAAGGAACAGAGATCACCTGGTCAATAAGACTGACTGTGATGCTGATTCAGTAATGATGTTTCTCTGTTTCTGTTCTTAGGGCGCTCGGCTTCACCCGTTGTGGAGAGCAGAGCTACTGAGCCTGCGGTACCTGCTTGTGTACGCAAGAACAAAACTGTGACGTTCTGTCTGCAGGAGCATGAGTCTCAGAAACGACGCACTAATAACAAATACCGTGCTCCGTCAAAGAAAAGTCCAGGTGCTTGCCACCCATCCAAAAGGAACCCTCCAACTAATCCTAGTGATACATCAGCCAAACACTCCAGTCTGCTGAAGTCTGGACTAAAGCCAGCTCCTCACATTTATTCAGCAAAAGACACTCATGCTAGTTACAATAACTCCAGTTTCTCTAAGAAACGGGAGAACAGGCTGGATACAGGTGCTCTCAGTCATTCAGTAAGTCACACAGATACAAACACGAGTCTGCTGAAGTCCACATCACACACAGTCACTCACACTCTACTGACAAGAGACAACCAAAAAGAGCTGATCTGTAGCAATAATAATCCAAATAGTGTAAATACTTTCTCTGAGAATGTGACGCTGCAGACGAGAGAGTACAGGCAGCGCTTTACGTACTCAACTGCTCAAAGTTATTCAGAAAAAAACACCATAACAAAGTTGAGCGCTTTTACAAAGACCAGTGTTAGAGGGAGTACTCCAAATAAGCCTTTTCCTCAGACCATGACCATAGACAGAGAGCTGAGTCTGCACTGTGTGCCAGGGAAACAGTCACCAAGAGCTCAGGGAGAACTGCAGTTAGAGAACCATACCAACAGGAATCATCACCATAATCTCCCTACTGAGAGCAAACCCCAAAACACAAACCGTTTCCTACCCACCCCAGAATATGCACATGCATATTTAAACACGCCCACTGCTTCAAAACAACTGCTTTCAACTACCCCGAATCACACATTTCATCTGTTTTCTAAGAACATGACTGAAAAGGAAGACTGTAGTGTGCAGCACATGAAGACCATGTTCAGTTGTTCAGCCACACACACTCAGCCTGGTCATACTGATCCTACAAATCATCCCAGTAGTCTCAATCCTGAGAATCCATCCAAAAGCTTTATTCTGCCAAAGGCTCTATCAACTCCACTCACTCACAGAGGGTCAGTGTCACACACGCCAAAACAGTTCAATGTGCCCCAGATTCCAGGAGTGACCCCGACACCGTCCAGATCTCCCCAAAGAGAGGAAAGAACACCACATTCAGCATCGAGGAGCAGCGCTACAGGGAAAATGACCAGGTCATCTGTCCATAGACCTCAGGAGTACCTGGACCCTGTGTCTTCCTTTATGATGCTGAGAGGCGTCCTGAGGCTTCCCGGGGAGCAAAGACCTGAAGTGCCACCGCAGCACACCACAGGTAAACAGACTGGTTGATGATTGATGATTTGCAATAACCAATCAAAACCACATGAGCCAGTATATTTGTGTTTTTTTTAAAGTGATAGTTTGGCAAATAAAAGTTATACCCCAAATGTACAAGTCAGTCATGACCTGTCTGAAGTTTGATTCTTTACTTTCAATACTGGAGCTACAAGAATCTAATACCTGGCATCCAAGGTGTCACATTTCCGCATTGTTCTTCTGTTTGCTGGATTAGAATTCCAGTCTGTAGTAACTGTCCTCGATTCCCGCAGGGTAAGCACTCTCTGTATTTAAGTCACACAGTACTCTGGGTACAAGTCAGAAATTTAGACTCACACCTAGTGTAGAATATAATGGTGTAGGGGTTTTTCAGCAGTGGTACACCTGAATGTTCTGACCAAAGTCTGAATAGTGATGTGTTGAACAGACTGCATCATTCAGGTTGTATTGTTTCAGTGGCAGAGCTGAAGCCCACACATAGCTCAGGTAGGATGGTGCTACAGCAGGCCACAGAGATGAAGAGGAGCTCTAAGTCCAGCTGTCCTGTTCCGGAAAGATCCATCTGTAATACCATACGTGTGCCGCCCACAGGTACAACCTGCCGTGACTTCTTTCCAGTTTCTTTCCAGTCTTAATTTACACTGGTATCATCATCTGTTGGTGCGGGTGGGTGCGGAGGACTGTGACACTCACTCACTGTCTGATCTGATTCGTACTGTCTGATCTCTCCTACAGACACACAGAGAGGTGCATACTGGGAGCTGCATACACTCGCCCAACCTGTCCTATGCAGGGTGCTCGAGTCAGGTGCTCTGAGAAATACAGCCTTCAGCAGCTTGACACCTGAAGACACACGATTCTGTCTCAAACAGCAGGAGAAGCTGCTCAGTACAGGACAGGGTCAGACCCACACCAACAGTAGCACATAACTAACATCACACATTAACACGCACACTGCACATCAGTAACACAGCAGACAAATTAATTTAGAGTTTGAACAGGAACAGGACACTAATGTGATACCGAAGCTCTAGGAGTTCTAACACAGAGTATAGCATATAGTGTACATTAAGTAAATAATGTGTGTTAATTGTATGTGCTGGGAGGGTACAGCTGTGTGTGTGCGTGTGTGTGTGTGTTAGGCAGGGAATGTGAGTATAAAGATGTGGCCTTCCTTCACATCTTGGTCACATTAAAGGACCTGCTACTTAGGTGTGACCTCAACACTGCAACAGGTAAGCACACACTCTAACCACATCCGTCCTTACAGAACTGTCTTCTGTTGTGTGTGTGAGCTGTGAGAGTTAACTCTGTGTGTGTGTGTGTGTGTGTGTGTGTGTGTGTGTGTGTGTGTGTGTGTGTGTGTGTGTGAGGTCATCTTGAGGAGGCACATTCCACCTGTATGATTGACGGTCTGGGAGAGCTTCTGAGGAAGTTTCAGGTGCTGCAGTATCTAAGCAGGGAGTGGGCGGAGCCCCGGCTCCGACTGCAGCACCTGCAGGAGCAGATCAGCACCTGGCTGGAGAGGACATCCTTTCAGAAGGTATGAAGCTGGGCGGTGCCCCATATTTCAGTGCTCATTGAGTAGGGGAAATTACCGCACTCCAGTGTGTTTTTGTGGTGTGTGTGTGTAGATTCTGATTGTGATGGCAGTGGAGAATGTAAGGGCGGAGTTAGTGCTGGCTCTTAGTCAGATACCAGGTCAGTGTGTGTTCATGAATAACTGTTTTGATTAACAACTGGGAGCAGTGATATAACTGGACTGTGTGTGTGTGTGTGTGTGTGTGTGTGCGTGTGTGTGCTCGCACTGTAGGGAACTCTGTAGCTGCAGTAATTCCAGAACACGATGGCAGAGTGGACATCAAGAATCTTAAAGACAGGTATGTCTTTTGTGTGTACTGGGTAAATGCAGTTTTGTGTACCTGTGCATGTACGGCTGCATGTGTTTTCTATCCTGCGCGTGTGTGTGTGTGTGTGTGTGTGTGTGTGTGTAGTCGGTGTGTTGTTGTGTCTGTGCAGCAGCTGCAGTGTGGGTTTCCGTGGTGGAGATTCAGTGCCATGTTCGAGTTTCAGTGTTTGAGTGACTCGGCTATCAGGAGCATCTGCATGAAGTACAGGATCCACTACACCTGCTTCACTACTGCAGCACCGTGTACAGGTGTGTCACTTTATATAACAGCGACACAGTTCTCACAAGATGTTTCTAATCTGTACCAAGCAAGACAAACATTTTTGTTTAATCCTATGGAACATTCTTGGAAATGTATCGTTCTTCTTTGTCTCTTATATATCTTATAAGTCAATGTAAACCCACTAAGATTTGTTAAGGTGAAACTAATTTGTGTGTGTGGTTGTGGTTGCGTTCTGATCCAGACCCGTCAGTGGTGTTCTGCTCTCCTCTGGCCCGCATTCCTTTCGTGCTTTTTATCACAGAGGGTTTACTGAAGCACTGTGACCTGCTGCGGCTGCTGGAGTCAGCGTCAGTCCCACACTTCAGTACACCACAACCCTGTTTACTCCATTCGTTAGGATGAAAACACAGCAATTAATCCCGAATGTGGATTTCTAATTCCATTATTGTTTGTAAATTGTGTAAGACAATGTATAGATGAATAGCTGGCTAAATGTAATGCTAAATGTCTAGCTTTCTGAGCCCAGTTCTGTTTGAGACATGCTGAAATGGTGGCAGTTCTTGGTAGGGTAGTGTGTGCAGACGTGTGTGTGAAAACGTGCGTGAAATGCTGCTGCAGGTATAGCATGACTCTCCTGGAGAGGATCCACTCTCCTTCTCTACAGCAGCTGGGACCAACTCGCCTGTATGACATCATCACTGTTGATGAGAACACGGCTATTGTGCTGCAGGTGAGACACCTGATAATGTCCCGTAATATAAATTAGAACTGTCTAGAACTTTAAACACTTGCAATAAACATGAAGGCTTTAAAATAATAACTGTTCTGGTTAGCTAACTAGCTGAGTTTGCTAGGTGACACCACTGAGTGTTTTGTAAGTTAAACATTTTATGCATAAAATGTGGGAGTTCTGAGTAGGAGCCTGAGAGAGACAGCTTTTTAATGTATTCATTGTGATAATGGTCCTAGCGCATATCGAATATTCCATTACCATACAAAAAAAACAAAGAGATTTTGGCTACATGTTTCACCCCTACATGGGGGTGCGTGTGTATGTGTGTGTGTGTAGGAATTGCAGGAGCTGGATCAGGAGCGAGCAGCTGAGCGTGTGGTTCTGAGACTCTCGGCTCTCTCGTTGCAGTTCAGCCGCTGCTGGGTCATACTACACTGCTCCAGCGCTCAGTGAGTTACACACCTGAACATTCAGCTTCTCAAGGTAGCAGTGTCCATGGTGACGGCTTGTTGATCGATTGGTTTAGTGTAACACTATGGCTGCATCCGCATACTCGGTATGTTCTAACGTCGGTTAAGTAACTACTACCCGACTGTGACTGTAGTATGTACTAGGAGTATGCGAGCAACTAGTAAGGACAAAATTTGGACATACTTTGTCGCCATCTTACCTGTCCCTTGACCCGGATGTTCACAAATGACTTATACCCACATTTGCAGCAAAAAGATTTTAAAAAAATGCAAATGGGAAAGTCTTCTTCTTCGCTTATTTGGAGGCTCCTGCTGAATTACAGGATAGCACAATTTTTCATACTATATGAAAAGTATGGGTATTTGGATGCAGCCAGGAATTTTCTGAAATGTGTGTGGAGATAGGTTTAGGGTTAGGGTAAGGGTTAACCCTAGGACTTGAGAGTTGAGATCAGTGATATTTAAAGATTTATTCCATGTGCAGTGTGCATGGTGAAGTGCTCAGAAACCTGGCGCTAATTTACTCCGCCTCGGTGCTGTGTGGACAGAAGTCTAACCATCTGGAGGTTAAGGTGAGTCACATGGTATTTATTTTCTTTTACCCACAGTTTCTCAGTGACGCGAAAATCGCATAACTGACGTTTCTGAGGTTTTCTGTATTTTTATATTTTTGTTTAACAGTCAATCCCAGTAAAATAACACAGACTAGCAACCATGTCTTACATTTTCTCCATCTGAGTAAGGAGTGAATCGTTTGTTAGTTTGGATATAATTTTGAAGTTTCACCACACTGCTACAGCAGGAACACTGATGTCATGTAAATTGAGATTCAGTGACAAAGTGTGAGTTTTTTTTTGTGTGTGTGTGTTTAGGTGTTGCTGGCCTATGACATAGCATACATAGCACAATGTGTGCATCAAGTCTGCCTCCACACTCTGCTCAACTCACAGAGAGATGTGTGTAGCTGGCTCGATCGAGAGTGGCTCAGCGTGCTGCCTACTGAGGTATTGAGAGTGTGTGTGTGTGTGTGACTGCCATACTTTAGATACATGGTTTATTATTATTATTATGCTTTATTATCTTAAAGATCACATTAGTGTAATATAAAAAAAAAGTTTAAAAAGTATTTGTCTTAAATTGGACCGGCAAGCATGTGCAGGTTTACATATAAATTTAGATAGGGTACGTCTATATACACAGTTGTGTGTATCACATGTGTGTTTATATACACTGTGTGTGTGTGTGTGTGTGTGTCAGGAGGAGCAGTGTTTGCTGTATTTCCCGTGTGTGAACTGTGTTATGGCTCAACTGCTTCTGAGTCGAGCTCCGTCTCTGCAGTGGCTGCTGGAAGCTTCACACACTCAGCTGGAGGAGATGTTTCCCGAGATCACACCTTCTGTCTTTAAGGTACACACACACACACACACACACACACACACACACACACACACACACACACACACACACACACACACTGTGCAAAGCTACCAGTGCACACGAAAACAAACCAATACACACAATAGTGTGTCAATTCCTAACTAACACTAACCAACACTATCACACAACGTACACACACACACCTGTGCACAGCACACACTGACACAGGCTTGTAAGCATTCTGAACAGGTTCCTTAATGCAAAAAACCTTAAACAAATAAAAAGTAACTCTCCTCATATTACACTATTTTTGTGTGTGTGTGAATATGTGTGTGTGTGTATATGTGTAGCTGTTCACTGACAGTACAGCTGCACACAGAATCAATGCTGCTGCCACACAGTGTGAGGGTGAAGTTACACACATCCACAACTGTGGTCTGGATAAGGATGAGCCTCTCTCACACACACAGTCAGACCCATTCCTCAGACACTCTTCTGGAACTCTGGGTAATAGCTGGTCTGGGGTGGAGTCAGAGTGTTTGATGAGCACACACTCACAAAATTTGGCTGAAGGACAGTCACGAGGTAAGAGCTGCACAGGTAACACACACACACTTGTATATGGCATGAAGTAATGTAGAACACTACCACAGGTTAGTTCCTGTTCTCACTAGCTGCTATAAACATTCCTCCCTCACTAAACCTCTTGGTGTTAATTACAGTCATGTTTATTTATATGAACAGTAGCAGAAGACCTCAGTGGAGGAGAAGCAGATGAGCAGTGGACTCTGGAACCATCGTCTCCGGTCTCCAGTCTCTCTTTCACACACTCAAACACTGTTCCTTGCACCCCGTTCACCCAGAATCCATGTGCTCACCCGACTCCTCCCCTCCTACCCCACCTGTCCCATCAGCAGTGGCGAGGCAGACGCAGCAGCATGTCTGAGAGATACACAGAGAGGAAAAGACCTCCCGGGGGAGCCATACACACAGGTACACAATATACACCAACATAAACACGTGCATTATACACGTCATTTCATATATAACCACTATGTTCTCATTAGATTTCCCTTCCTATTTCTCTTCCTTACTGCTTAACTATGTCATATTATATCTCATCTCACTCCTTTGACATACCTCCATACATCACTCGCTAGCTACCTGTGTGTGTGTGTGTGTGTCAGTGTTTCCCCAGTGTAAGAGAGGGAGGCTTCAGTGTGAGAGAGTCCCAGGAAGGAGTGATGGACAGACACGACTCAGGTTTTTGTAAACACATGCTGTCGTGCTCTCACACACACACCTCACATTAACACAGTCCACTGTGCATGTTCTCACGCTCACAGACAATACTTTCACTTTGTTCTTTACATTAGATGTGTTGTGTGTGTGAGAGGATTTCATCATAGGATCAATAACACCACATACCTGAGTCACTGATGTTTTATACACTTTTACATCTATAGAAATGTTGAAAATCCTCAGTCTTCTCTTCATCTCAGTGATGTTCAGTTTTCATTCATTTATCTTCAGTAAGCACTTCATCCTGGTCAATGAGGCAGTGGATCATTCATCATCTGTTACGTTCACACACACACTTGAAAGTTGAATAATTAATCTGTCATGCTGTGCACTGGAGGAATATTGCTTTATGCAGATCAGATATCACAGCTCTTGAACACTCCTGCTATTCCACTGACTGTCCGTGTGTTCTTCACCTCAGTGCAGGTGAAAAGGTGTGATCAGAGCAATGTGAGTGCAGTTAAACACAGCTCGTGTGATTGTATCAATTACACATTTCATTATGGATAATCACATTTATAACCTGTTCAGACAAAATAAACCCTTTTCTGTCAAAGATTATGCTTCAGGTGACTGTCAAGCTTCAAACTTACCTGAGCTACAAACACCTCAGAGCTGTTTAAAGGAGTTTATCCTTCACTGTGCATCACACAAAAAGAAGTGTTTTACTTAAAAAGAAATCATGACAGGTAGTTGTGGTAGGCTCTGAGCTCAGCCTCAAACCATCATCCTCACACTGACACACTCACTCACTCACACACACACACACACACACACACACACACACACACACACACACACACACACACACACACAC
>JAQMYM010000014.1:343759-370876 GCA_030014255.1 Parauchenoglanis ngamensis
TTTTAGCACACTACATTCAACACATCCTGGGGTGAGCTTCAGCTTTGTGTGTGTGTGTGTGTGTGTGTGTGTGTGTGAGATAAGGGGAAAACCCCCCCAGAGAAACTACAGAAGCCACATGAGGGTCGTTCACATGAGCACTTTGTTATTGATCTCCATACACGGTTGGTGATGTCACACACATCGTACAGAAGGATGAGGGGAAAGGAGGAGCTCCGTTCCTTACAGCAGGCCTTTCAGTCACACATTATCTAACCAATCAACACTCAGAAAAAACACAGCTGTCTTTTGTTTTGTTTTTGCAGATTTCACTTTACAGCCATCAACATCTTAAAGTTACGTGTGCTTTCCACAGTTATGACTGTACAGCGTGTTGCACAGGTGAAACAGGTTAGCCCCATGCGAGGAACAGAGCCGAGAGAGAAGCAAGCCGAACAGAGAGAGAAAACAAACCTCACTCACTAACCTGATGAGCTACAAAAACACTTCCTTTTACCTTCATGTACTTTCACCAAGATGTTCTCCGTCTGCTGAGCTGAGCTGCAGAGTCCTTATCTGAGACGTTCACTAAGCCAACCCAGCTGCTGAATTTATTTAGAATTTATCTTGTGTCTTTACACATTTGTCCAGCCCAATGTAGCGTTACATTTGCTTCCTGTTTCAGCTGCAGGTCTTTAGCTGACTGCTCGGGTTTGGAGCGGTGGAACTGACTGCTGTTGGGTAGTCACTGGGTTTCTGCTTACTGATGATCTAACAGTGGTGCCTCATGCTGACGGACACCATCATCAGGATTGTCAGGTTTTATCCTCATCTTACACTCACACTTGCTGGCGACGTGCCTTTTTTGTCTGGAATTTGTCTTATACGGGGGTGTAAACAGCACGTGCCTGTGTTAGTCACTCGGATTCAAAACTGTTCTCAGACCTGTGGCCTGGTTGCTTTGGAAATCATGCTAAGTACTTTAGCAAAACAATGTAGAAATGTATTCAATTTACAGCGTTTTCAAAAGGATTCATATTTTCCCACTTTGGTACCATCACAAGACTTCTGTTTCTGTCCCTACCATAAATTTACCGCCCTGAAGCCTGACATTAGCGTTGCTGTGGTACAAAAAGGCACTAGTCTATTTTCAACCCCTCTCTCTCTCTCTCTCTCTCTCTCTGTCTGTGTGTGTGTTCAGGTGACAGTAAAAGTGACAAACATAATGCAGAGAAAAACTAAACTCTAGAACACATTTTCTCTAATAACGTCCGGTATAACAATGCTATTCCGTACAGCCTATGTAAATAGACGTGTTATTACATGTTAATTACATCAAGTAATGTCTGTTAATAACAATTTCAAATAACATTAGCATAGTCTTTCAAGAATGACACATATGTACAAGCGTGACTGATTAACTTCATGAATAAAATGCATTTTCTGTATTAGAAAATAATATAAAACGATGAAACTTAAAAAAAAATAACAATTTATAACGTGACATGGTCAACCAAAGCTGTTGTAATCTGTAAAAAACAAATCAATATAATTTTGAGTGATAACGTTGTTCTCCTACGAGTCAGACTCACTTACAGGCAAGTGACGACAAGAATAAGTTGCAAGTGTGCAATATAATGCTAAATAAAAAGGCTGGCTCTGGGAATAATGGCACATTTCCCAAAGCCACAGCTGAAGATCTCTTTTAAAGGACGGGTTCGAGTTTTAAATACAAAATAGTCACCAAAGAAGAAGCTGTAAGGATAAATTATGGGGGTTTACAGGGACGAGGCATGTGCTGATGTTACGCTTTCGCATCAGGGTGCAGCAGCCTGTAATTAGGGTTGGGCGATATGGTGACATCACATGATATATGATCAAATATAATATACTTTCGTTAGATATCTAAGATATCGTCAGTAATTTTGTAACAATTACAAATGCTAATGTTCTGTGCTGTATATTTAAAATTGTAAAATGTTTATACTGATTTTTTTCCCTTCGTTTTAGAGTCATTTTTGTTCAGTCTGTCGTTTTCAAACGCGTGGTCAGTTTTATCCTGATACATGTACGTGTACCGTAGGAATGCTGAGATATTTTCATCGTATCGCCCAACCCCACTGTGGAAGACTGCTGACTCATGCCTAACAAAACTAGCCTTTTTCCCAGACCAGACATTTGGTAAATACCCAGTATACAATGACCGACACTCCCTAAAACACAGGGAACGGTTTTAGGTCATGCCAGAGATTCCCTTTTATCCGTCATGGATAGTTGTCATTTTAAAGTGGTGCCTTACAGACAGAACAATAAGTACAACATCTTAATAATAAATATATTCCCATGATGCCTTCAGTACAAGAAATTCAGTTACACGTACAATGATTTTCTTTCACTTGCCTATTAGTAAGTCAGTCATTCTTGGAAAATGTCCCTGGAAAAAGAGTAGATATGTGCCGATATTTCCTTTTCTCTCCGTATTTAAGGTTGATACGACGTCTACGAGCTACAGATTCACGCCATGTTTTCTCCAGAACTCTTATAAAAGAATTACAGAATAAGACACGTCTTCACATTCGTCCCGTGGCTGTGATTTGGACTCCATCTCTGATCCTGAATGAAGATCACGAATCACCTGAATATCGGCACATGTCTAGCTAAAATGCATTATAAATAAGGACTTAAAATAAACAAACCCATAGTGTCCATTAAGCAGCTAATGTTAACGCCAAGGCTAAAGCTAGTGCCAGCTTCCTCTTCCCTCCTCCAGCAGAAGGTGGTGTCTGTAGGTGGGGCACATGCAGACGTGTAGTTTGGCGTTGAATACAAGACGCATTTGAGTTCAGTTTTAAACTCGAGTCAGTAGTCTGACCCCAGTCAGCCCCCAGTCCTGCTGTAACGCCTGCTCAGGGGTCAGAACAGCAGGACGCTGACGCGAAGAGTTCACTGGTGTGTCTCAGGACGTGTCTGTATTCATCTGTATTAATGTGTTTCCAAAAACACAATGACAGGAGTTGCTAATACAGTCCCTGTGCCGACCTGCTCCGCCTTGACGTCTCACTGGCTAACATCCCCCGCACGGTTAGCTACACTGCTCACATAAACCCCACATATTGCCACATTAAATGAAAACAGGTTAACCAGTTTGTCTGAAAAGTGTGATGCGTACTTGCTAAAGCTAGCATTCCTACGAGAGGCCGTCACTGGAGCAGACATTAATAGCTTAGTAGTTTGGTAGTTAGCTGCTATCGCTGTATAAATGAACCATTAAATGAAATAAGCTGCCGTGATGCCAAGAGACTTCACTGCAGGAGCTAAATGTTACCTACAGAACCACGACGGGGCAACACAACACTGTTATTTTCTTTTTTAATGGATGAGGTCATGAAGGACCTGCTGGGCCACCATCCTCTCATGTCCACGCCCAAGTTCACTGCCGTGACCCCGCACACCGTGCGCTGGTCTTTACGTTTACTGTGTTATAACTAGAGCCAGAGCAATGGATCAACATTATTGGACCACGGAATTCCAGCAGACTGAACCACATGCATGTCCATAGCGGCTTCTAGCAGATCCGCTGGTTTAGTTTATCCAATCACATTGAATTATGTAAATTATTTAGCTGAAGACATCTCATTGGACCTGAGACTGAGTTAAGACTAGCTCAGTTTAAAAGGTTTTTTTTTTAACAGAGTAAATCATCCACTGTTGAAATCCGTATCAGGGTCAGGATGTGCATGCGGCTCTGGCCCTGGTTATAACCGCATGATGACTGCTGCACTGCTCCTTATGGTTTACGTACACGGTGTCAAGACCAGATATTTACACAAAAATTGTACGTGTTGATATAAAATCCTACAGGCATCGAGAGCAACTCTGCTAAACATATTTATGAGATTGGGCTCCTATGTCGATAAAAAAAAACCCGTTGTAATACCATAATAAAGACCACAGAGAGAGAAAGAGAACGCTACGTAGTTTTAGCAACAAGTCAGCGGGAAACTTGGCGATGCTAACACAGCTAGCAATGAAGGGTAGTATTAGCGCCTAGCATGAGCTACTTTTTTGTAGTTTCATGACACACTGATTTGGCTTTTTTTCTGTTCGTGTTTCTCTTGCATGGCAAATGCTATCAAATATCTTACAGCAGGCAATAAATATTACAATTCCCATATTTGTTTTAGATGAAGATTAGTATTAGCCATGTTTGTGTAACCTATCCCTTTATCAGCTAGGATTTACTCCTCAAACACAGAATCACAAACTGAATGAAGTCGCAAACTGTGTGTACTTCTGTGTGTGTGTGTGTGTGTGTGTGTTCACTGTGGCCCTCGAGGATCTTCACTCTCCTCGTCATTTAACGTAACGTAGATGATCGGCACCAGGCCATGGGTGTCGCCAAGAGCACACAGCAGCCAATCAGAGTCCGCTCTGCCTAGGACCTGCAGCACGTCACCCTTATGGAAACTCAGATGACCTGTTTCCGTGGCGATGTGGTGGCACAATGCCCTCACCTCACTGAAGGAGAGAGAGAGATTGGAAATATGTATTTTATTATGTATTTAATGTGTGTGTGTGTGTGTGTGTGTGTGTGTGTGTGTGTGTGAGTGAGAGATTAGAGAGAGGGAGGGATTACCGTGCAGCCGTTGTCTGTGTGCTGGGCTTCTGTGTTTGGTCCTGTTGTGTCTGGCTGTGTTGTGTCTCAGCACTGTGTGGGTTTAATGCCTGAGGCTCCGCCCTCTTCCCAACGGACTGCACTACCAAGTCCAACATGGACCGATCCAGACTCAGCCAACCTGATGGCAACCTGAAAATCATCCACAACAACGATTTTATGTTTAGTTTAATTACATTTTTGGGAAGCACCTGTTCATATCAGCAACTCCTTCTTTCCACTCACCTGCATTTCAGGTTCTTGGATGATTTGGGTTCCGTTTTCTCCATTTTGCCGACGTTCCCGGCTCCAAACAGTCGCCCCCAGCGTAGATTCTGAGGTGTCTGTGTTTCCGCTTCTGCCCCCTCGGGCTGTGTCTCGTTCGTCCTCTTTAGCTCGCTCAGCACAGACTCCGGTGGACTGCCCATCCAAGATGGCTTCCCTTTAATCACTTTGGGCGGTTCCGACTGGGGAAAGGTTCCGGTGCTGGCGTTATGACTCGCATCATTGCACATTGTGGTTTCTGGATTTTCCTCCGTGGCGTGATGAGCCTCAGCGCCCTCGACCACACCCACCCTTGGCGGTGGGTTGATTTGTCTCCGCCCCTCAGCCCCACTTCCTTTCTTGCGCTTCTCCCACTTGACAAACTTGGAGCCTTCAGCAGAGTTATCGATGTAGACCTGAGAACTCTGCATGAGCTGGAACCACCAACCTGCCTGCTTGCTTCTTAACCTGTCTCTCTCTCCATCTCTCTCTCTTTCCCGCTCCCTCCTCCTCTCCCTCTCTTCGTCCTCCTTACCCACGCCATTCATCCTGCCTGCGTGCAAAACGAGTCCTTCGCTTTCTGATTCACTACCTGCTCGGTCACTCCTTCGCACCCCCCGCACTTGTTTTTTAGACTCTGCCCCATCCATCCGAGGCCAGGTTCCCTCACGCCTTAACACAAACTTGGCTCTGTTAAACTCCACCCCCTTTTGACTAGACCCCACCTCCTCTTTTAACAGCATAGGCTCCGTTGGGCCCCTCATGAGCTGGAACGTGGAGCGAGTCGACTGGTCGAAGCCCTGGCGTGTGGAGCAGAGCTGCTCTTTATGCCTCAGGTGCTCTTGACCTTTCTGCAGCTGACGAGGTTCGAATAGCAGGTCGAGGTCAAAGGGCAGGAGTGACAGGGGCTGAAGCAGGAGCAGCAACTCCTCAAACATTGGCTGACACGCCCCTTGAGAAAGGGGAAGGAAACCCCACGGGTGGTAGTGGGCCGCTATGATGTCTGATAACACACACAAATAGGACATTCACAATATTATACGTCCAAAACCGGTGTGTGTGTGTGTGAGAGAGAATGTGAACTGATATCCTACCTTCATGTGTGTATATGTGATTAAACCAGAATTCCAGAGATTGCAAGCTGGAAAATAAATGACGGTGAGTTTTAATGTCTATTACTAACCTTGTTTATTCAAATACACATTTGCAATTGCACAGTTTTCTCTCCTCTTACACTATAAACCAAGAAGAATATTTTCATCATTATTAGCATTACAATTTGGAATAATATCATTTTGTGACTGTAATCAAACAAGACACTCCTTAGGGAATGAGAGACGGAGAGAATGACAGGTGTCTTACTTTAAGAGTCCTAAGATGAAGGCGTTGAATCTCATGCTGTGATTGGTCAGCTCCGAGTACTGACTGACTTTGAGGAAAAGGCTGTGCAGTACACGTGTAGAGGGACCTGAGACAGAGAGAGAGCGAGGGAGATGTACTGTATTACTGTGCGTAATGTGTTCATAATAACAAATCCACCGTCATTAACACTCTTCATTAACCCTGTGCCTGTTTCTCACCGAGCTGTGTTGAGGCCTCCACTACACTCCAGGGCTGATTGCGTCGCTGACCGATGATGATGTCGAGTGTGTACGCTCGCAGGCCATCTTGCAGCACGTCACACACAGCGGGACACAGGTACTTCAGGATCAGGTGAGCCACGTTGGGACTCACCGAACTGTTGCCCAGTTTCGCCTGAACACACAGGGTTTATGTAAAACATCCGAATCTCAACACATGTATCAAATTTATTGCATTCGTCTCGGGTGGCTCGTGCTACACGGCGTAATCACCGTGTTCAAAATGTAAACTGCAGTGTGTACTGCTGTAAGGTTTATATTCCGGTCCGTTTGGATAGACTCAGAATTCAGTGTAAAAATCAGTCGTTTGGGCTGCGTGCTACATGCTTGGTTTCACACTACACTCACTGTGCTTATACATTTTTCATCCATTTTTGAGCATAAAACAGTAAATGAGTAATAATAAGAGTAGGAGCTGAATAAACATCAGACCACAGGACAGGTCCAAGAACGCAATCGAGCCTCTCATCCGGGACGCTCTTAATAAATATGCAGGCATCCCATAAATATGAAGGTGAGAGAAAGGTCTGAGATAGATCGCCACATCTTTACCACTACTAAATAATAATAATGATAATAATAATAACCTTTACTTCTGCATCTCGACTGGTGCCGAAATGAGCCACAATCAGATCCACTGCTGTGTTTATGGCCTTCACCAGACCTGAGGCAGAAAGGGAGGGACAAAGAGAAACACATTCTTTCACCCTTTGAGAAGGTGCTTAGTGTAGAACTATACATTTGATATTTTTATTCCCATGAGAAAGTGTGTGTCAAACACAGAGACACGCAGGCTACAGATATACACACACATGCACAATACTCCCTAAATAATCATATGGAGAGTAAAGTCTGGACAGAGTGTGTGTTGAGGACACGTCTATAAAGTAATTTCTTTGAGTCATGTGATAACAGATCTCTGGGCAAGTTACTGAGAAGGGAGTGTCTACTCCATTTATTGCCCCCGGGTGTAATAGCTAACGTCTGCTCTCTGGAGAAAAGAAAACAGGACAGCTAAATAACACACACACACACACACCTCTCTTCTGGTGCAGGTCAATGGAGATGGACTCTTCAGTGGTGGCGTCAGGTGAGAGGCAGAACTCCTCCGGGGGGCGCTCCGTCTGAGAGAAATAATCTGGCAGCAGGTCGCTGTAACACCTCAGTGGCTGACCTGTACACACACACACACACACACACAAAACAAGAATAAACATACCACTCTGTGAGCATTCTGTGCAATATGATTGCTTTATCTGAGTTTATATTCCTCTTGTACTTATTTGTACTTTGCGCCTTTCCATCCCTGACTTGATAAAGTACACTTAACGTGTTATTATAAAATACAGTGCGAGGAAAGCGCATGTTAGTGAAGAGGTCCTGAGATGGCCCCTAACGCTGATCAGATTAGGTTCTGCACCGTTGAGCCTGCTGAAGTTCAGCGCTTGATTGGATGGAGGGAAATCGAAGACGTTGCGTCTCACTGTGTGTCTCCTGGAGGTCAGAGCAGCAGAAGCAGACAAAGAGGAGGAGGAGGAGGAGGGAGAGGAAGAACAGACATCTCTCTTTTTCTCCACACCCAGAGGGTTCTTACGCCTGTATTCCCTCCATTTTAAAGCCTGTGGGGAGAGGTGATGTGCTACAGGATGGAAAGAAGTGAGAAAGAAGAGTCGGATGATAGATGCAAAGACGGGGAATATGGGAGGGAGGGATGGATGGATAAAGAAGTGGAAAGGGATGGAACATGGAATGGAAGGAAAAAAACCAATGGAGGGATGGATGAAGTACAAGAAGAAAGGATAGATGAATGGTAATAAGGAAAGCAAACGGTGGGATAACAAAACAGATGAGAAGAAAGAAAAGTTAGAAGAACAGATGAATAGAATCACTTAGCAGCAGTTTAAAAAAAGAAAAGGCAGTAGAATAAAAGTGAAGACGCACCGTGCAGACACTACACTTGTGATATGATGGTTTTCCACCATATCTCTAACATTTACACTCGGCTGTTATCAAAATGTCACCATGTTGCTACAGTCACGTACCATTGTGCGATCTCTGCGTCACACACACTGGAGGTACGTTCACTTCCTCTTCCTGCCTCCCCGGTTCCAGCTGTGCCATCGGACTGAGGCCGGAGCTGGGCAGCGTGGGTAATGTACTCCTGTTGGCTCGGTGGAAACAGTGCCCCCTTGTGGCAGGGGGAGGAGTCTGGGGGAGTGGGGCCAGCTTGGCAGCTGGGGCAATGCCTGTTGGGGTGTGAGAGAGCGGGGCAGGGCAGGAGAGCGATCGGGGCGGTGAATAACTGCCCAGAGGAGAAGGCCGGGGACGCTCACCCTCGTCGTCAGAGTCATCCTCATCCCGCTCGGATGGGGCGGAGCCTAAACGTGCCTGCATGTGATTGATGTACTCGTCCAGCAAAGGGAGGATGGGCTTTGGCTGCGGTTTCCCGAACTGCTGCTGCAGGGTGAAGGGTTGGATGGGTAACGTGGTGGGACGCTGGTCCTTACTGTAGCGCACTACTGCTGGGGATGAGTCAGCAGAACTGGACAATCCACCTTACACAGAGAAATACAGAGCAAAGGATTAAGAAAGCCGTATCAGGATATTAATCTACCATTTTAAACACAAATACGTGGTGGAAATTAAAGAGGCTGTCATGAATTCTTAGCAGCTCCTTTAATATGTAACCAAAACAAAAGAAGCCAATAACATTACACACCCTAATTGTTCTTCTTTAAATATATTTTTGAGAACAATTTTTCCATAAAATCTTTTACAATGTCAGTATTTATCCTGTTGCTGTTATAAGCTGAAAGAGAGTTTTGTCAAGGAAAGACAAAAAATGAGCCAAAAAATTAAGCTAGCATGGCAGCGTGTAGCACTGCTTAGCCAAAACAGAATGTAGTTTGGGTCAGTCGTGGTCAGCAGTGCCGTGATCTCCTGTGTGTTTAATAGCCATCGTGTGTTTATATTCAGAGCGGCAGCAGAGGCAGTGATGTAACGTGTTTCCACCAGTCGAGGATTAAACTCAGGCAGAAGGTTTCAGTGCGGTCTCATCCCCGTGCTGAGGTGCTGCAGTGTGATCTGGAGTCATGTCCAGGGGGAAATCATTCACAGCCAAGCACCACAGGATGAGACCCGCTGGAGGAAGTAAAAATAAATGATGAGATGTGTTTTCATTTGTAGTGTAACCCTCCGATATTGTGAGGAAACCTGAGATACCCTGTACAAAACTGAAACCATGGAACCTTAACTCGATCACAAGAGTTCACAGCAGCTGAAGATGTAACTCGATACATTATTTTACAACAATGAAGAAAAATAAAAGCACTAACATGACTAAATAAGAAGTGTATCCTGAGGTGTGTATGTATAGTGGAAGTGTATGCACTTCACAGTACCTGGCACACGCTTCCTGTGATTAAAAAAATGCATGCTGCATTAATGAAAACAAAAGTAAAACCAACGAAAGCAAAACTAAAGCAAAAGCCTTCTGCAGTGTAAACACCTTTCTCTACAAACACACAGGCGGATGTGTGAACCGTGTTACAGCAGCACACCTCTAAAGCACTGTTTAAGTACTAATCTTTAAGATAGACCGCTACACTCATTTTACATCAGTAATGTTTTATATCTCACTTCTCTGTCGTCACACCAATAAATCATGAAATCAATAATGAAACCGTTATAGAAAGAAGAGACTTCAGAAAACTGAAAGACAAATTACACCTCTATTTGAGCAGATATGTTCAGCAACAGTAATATTTTCATTAATCATGTTCTGCTATTATTACTTTAGATGAGCATTTTTCTTAATATTAATCTTACCTGCTGTTTTGTCTCACAGCTAAAACCAGAGTTTGATTTACTCAATGCAATGACACAGCAGAGACAAGCATACGGAGAGCTGCCTCACAGGCAATAACACACACACACACACTGCGTTGTTCTCACACACAGACCTGCATATGCTGTGTCACTGCGTCGGGATTCAGTGCAGCGATCAGTAGGAAAAACCCGGAAATGTTCCTACAGCTGGTCTCTAGCAGGGTGTGTGTGGGGTTTCTGACTGGGACACTCCGTGTCTGTGTGTGTGCATGTGTGTAACGTCACTTTGCGGTTGCGCAAGCTGTTTGCTCCATGTGGTGTCAGATGTCAGTGTTTTCTCCTCTCACACTGCAGTACACACTCACGGCCACCGGGGGCTGTGCCAGAACAAGAGAGTGAGAACCGACCAACTGGCCCGTTTACCAGGCAAATCTCTAAAATGAGTTGAAGTGTACTTTTATTTTATTACAAGTGTTCTATTTTAAATTTGTAAACACTTTATGTAAATGTCATTGTATATAATGCAGTAATCTGTAGTCTGTGCATGATTATTACTGAAAACTTGTTGCTTTCTCTGAGCATTAACTTGGACTTGCCTCCTCAACTCACAGGAGCATCAATGGGCCCTGTCCTAGCTCCACCACCATCTACTTAGCTTCAACACTTCATCTTTCCTGCCCCATCAGGCCTCTAAACCATATCTGGCTCCACCCCCTCATATACATGGAAACAACCACCTGGTCCCACCCCTCATATATATTCAGAAGTAGCCATCTGGCTCCACCCTCTCATATACCTGAAAACATCCATCTGGTTCCACCACCTCATATATATGGAAGCCTGTATTATGCAAAACAGTAGATATGAGCTTGAACTCCTTACCTTCTGCTTTGGTCCGCACCTCTTTCCCTGCTCCCCCCGGCGAGGCTCTAAGTGGTACACTCCAGTGGAGGGAGCTCATCACTGAGGACAGATCTTCGAGAATTGGGGAGAATTCTCCAGACGAGTGTGAGTGAACAGAAGAGGCTTCAGCAGTACTCTTCTGAGAAGGAGAGCCGCCATTCTTCCTTTTATTCCTTGCAATCTCAGCGAAGGAAGTGACACGTGGTGGAGGGGATGGGCCAGGGGCGGAACCCTCACTAAGACGCACAGGACAGCTTAGCATGCGCTCCAGAGAGCCCAAACGAGGCTGTGGGGTCTTGTCCAGGTTCCGGTCATAGCTACGGGAACGAAGGCGGGCCCCGACCGAAACTCCACCCATAGGTGGTGAGATGTTGACATAAACTTGTCCCTCAATCACGTTTGAATGCATGGAGTCAGTGTTACCCATGGGTGACTGTGCCTTCTTCTCACACAGCTATCGGAGGAAAAAAGAAAAAGATTTAATATTGCGAAACTGCATTACACTACAAAGACACTACGTTACCGGGGAATTAATTTAAAATTAATATTAAATGGGTTCATTAATTCTAATGAGAACAAAGCAGAAACAATTAAAACTATGTAAAGCTAAATAATAGAATTTTGCCATGGCTACCTGCTCAGCATTACTAATGTATTTCTAGAGTGGTTTGTTAAGGAACATAATTTTCTGCAATGAGATTTTTACCTTCTGTGTGTTGACCTGTGCATTTTCTCCTTGCTCTTCCTCGTCTTCTTTCTCTTTAGTGTGCCTAAACAGGAAGTACTCTGTGGGCTGGGTAGGACTTCCTTTGCTGTGTTCATCAGAGCAGCTTGTGACCGAAGATCCTGCAGGACTTGGGGACGAATGTGACGAAACATCACAGGTTACTAGCTTGTAGTAGTTCTGGGTCGCAACAACCAGCCGTGCCTGGCTCTGTATACAGGACGTGAGGTCATTGGCTGAGGTCTCGGTGGGTAGCAGACCTTCATGGTTGTGATAGGAATTACAGTTAGCATCAAGCTCCACTGTGCCACCTTGTGGCTGGGAAGAGCATAGGCAGGAAGATGGAAGGTCACTGGCTTCCTGGGGAGCTTCTGTTGGAGATCTGTGCAAGTCCAAGTAAAAGGCCCCGCCCCCACTTCCATATTCAGCCCCACCCATACAGACGGGCTCAGATACAGAAGAGGTGCAGTACTGATCAGCAGAGCTGTTGAGGTTGACTGACTTGTCAGGGACGATGTTGTTCGTCTTGTTGTAAATGGTACTGAAGTTGACCAAGATGCCGTCAGAGCTGTTGCAGGACGAATCGCTGCAGTATCCATGTGTAAAGTCTGGGAATGATTCAGGATATGTACGGGAGCATCCACAACATTCCAAACTGCCCCGGCCACCTTGCATGGACTGATCGTCATCATCGTCATCCCACTCTTGCTCTCCACAGTCCATTGACAGCGTGGACCCACTGCTGCCATGACGATGCTGAATGTCCAGCCCCAAAAGATCGAGACCCTCGAGACGGGCAGAAAAATGCCGCCCAGAAGTCCCCTTTTGGTCAGAACTCCAGGGCTTCTCTAAAGATTCATGCAGGTGGAAAGGTGCAGAGTTGTAGCCCAGCTCATGCAGATGGAATGGCGCCAAGTCCACTCTGTCATCTAAGGCTGCATTTGAGTTTCCATGCAAGTGAAAAGAAGAATCCTCCAAGTATCCATTCAGGTTGTTTCCATCATCATCATCGTCATCGTCATCATCTTCGTAATCGTCTTTCCCCGCATTCAACAGGAAGGGATTGTGCCTGAGTGAGCTTGGCCTATTGTGTGCCTTCTTGGACAGAACTTTAGGAAGTGCATCTTCAGAATTGCTGGACGTGAAAGAGGAAGTGTCACTTGCCATGCTTCCACCTCTCACTCCTATTTTCTCTCCTCCTCTCATCCCTTCATCTTCAAAAGCATCGCTGGAGCTGGAGGTCTGGATCAGGCTGCTGTACACTAGTGCCTCACGCTGAAGGACGTCTCTCTCAGGAAGGGAGGTGGTGCGGATCAGGCC
Source organism: Parauchenoglanis ngamensis (assembly GCA_030014255.1). NCBI lineage: Eukaryota > Metazoa > Chordata > Actinopteri > Siluriformes > Auchenoglanididae > Parauchenoglanis > Parauchenoglanis ngamensis. The sequence continues at coordinate 357,072 of JAQMYM010000014.1, forward strand.
GAGGTTTTCTGGGCAGCTGAATGGGTTGTTGCTTTTCCTCAGTGGGCTCCCGCAACGCTGATGTGAACCAGAAACTTGGCAGTGCACTAGAGGGATGTGATGAACAATCAGTGTCTCTCCAGTCCGCTTCGGAGGACTGTCCATTGTCTCTGGAAAGTGGGATGAGGGAGGACAGAGACAAGACTTGAAGAGGTTGGAGAGAAGTTTAATTCACACGCCCAATCCCGACTCGAGGTCGTTGGGAGTGAGGAGTATGATAGAAGAAGCTGGAGAGGTCATCTCGACAGAAAGAAAACATCTAGAAGGTGACAGGGAAAGAGGGTACACTGGTTTACATTTCAAGTCAGTTTCTTATTTTCTCCACCATCATTTCCTTTATTGACATTAAATTACATTGCGTTTAGTTGTCATGATTTAAAATGGAGTTGAGTGCAGAAACATTTTATTAGATTTCATAATATGTACAAGGCTAGATTGAGAACAGTTGGGGGAAAAAAAAAATGTGTAGGATACAATATTTTTCACATCCTTTTGGTTGTTTGTTTTTGCATGACATTAAAGACACTGTATTTCGGCCTGGTTTACAATGTGCAGCGTTCGAGCTGATGCAAGGGCTACAGGGATCATGTCTTTATGAGTTCCATCGTTACTGGGCAAGAAGGAAGGACGGAAAGAAACTGCTGATGAAGTACAGCTTCCTGTATCCTTATTAAATGAAGTTCACTTTGAAGAACTCGCCTCTCTTTTACCTAGCCAGCAACTTTGTAAAGGTTTTTTAACCTTTTAAAATGTAAAGTTTCTTAGCATAACAATCATAGAGACTTTCCTTATTCGCAGATTTATCATTAGTGGATCATCATAGACAAGAAGAAAACAAGTTAGCACAGTCTGTAGAATTCAGCCAGGACTTTACTGCGAACTCTTACAGTGGGACAAGTAATAAGCTTAAAATAAAGCCGAAATCACACCCGGCTTTAACCACAGTGCTAATGCTGTTACACTCAGCAGAGCGTGTTGTGCAAGGCATTTCTGTCTCAGAGCTCTCGACTTTGTGCTAATGCATCAGAGGCAGACAGACCTCAACATGACACCATGCGCCTCTCTCACACACTCGCCTCTCTTTATCTTACACAACCAGCAATACACACCCTGTGTATATTGTACACACAAACACACGATACCTCCGAGCTCCTTCAGTAAGAACTACACTGACCTAGCCACATTTTATTTATCGTCATGCTCAGAAATTGTCATCCTGGAGAACGTCCACATCAGTGCCGCCGTGTACGTACACACAATAAACAGCGTGTGTGGTTCGGGACACGTCCACAGTGGACCCGTGACGTCGTGTATGCGAATGTTGTGGTGTACATACAGTGGATAGAGTGTGTGGTTTGAGACACATCCACTGTGAACCGATACTGAGGAGGCATTTGCGGTCAAAACTGTTACCGAGCATTACTCAGTTCTATACTTTGTTCCCTAGATTAGTGTGCTCCTGAGCCCTACACCCTGCCCTGTGAAGGGAAAAGGCTGAGATCTGAAACACAGCCCTGGTCTTTAGGAGAATCACTGTGTCAGTGCTGTCAGAGGGAAAACACAGTGGACTTTAAACTTACGTCAGCGCTGTGTAGCCTGGAGTAATGGGGCACATAGTTCACATTCCTGACATGCTACAACAAAACACTGTCGCACACACACACACAAATCACATGCTGACAAGCATTAGGCATGCATCTGTAAGCTGCATTATGACTGCACACTGCTACTGTATGACTGATACAACCAAAATCTACGCTCACACACTGGGAGCACGCACACACACCTGCAATACGATCACTGAACAGAGGGATCAGAGACTTGTGTATGAGTTGTGTAACTGAATACTTGCTATGCACCTTAATTTTCCCAAAAGAATCTGCTTCTTATTCATATCAGTCATGTGACATATGAGACATTTGTTTCTTACAAAGAGATAAAAACCTGATAATGTCACACCACATCATTCACCAAGTAACACAAGGCTTGTGTTATTGCGTTATGACAAGTTCATGTACATGATCTGCGTCATGTTAGTCAGAATAACACATTCACAGCATTTACATACATCAGCACTGCTGGCCGAAAGCGCTGACGCTGGAGACGCCTTGTACATGTTACAATATACACACATTTCCCCTTACACAAAATGTCACCACAGCAACAAACTTTTAATCTGCTTATTATTTGTGGAGCGTCCGCCGTATGAGCCCCAATGAGAAACAATGATGTATTAGAGCGGACACATTAATGTGCAGCTGCGCTACTGTCAGAGCCGCTGCTAGAGAGAATTCATCAACACCTGACCAATCGCAATCCAGGATTGTGTCCAGTGTTCCGTTCACATAAGGAATTGGTACACCCCCAGTAGAAACCATAAAGGGGTGTGTGTGTGTGTGTGTTACAATAAGTGCAGTATAACAAGATTACTGGCTCTCGTGGCCCAGAAATAATCCGTTTCCATCCTCCGGCTCACTCAGGCAGACTTTCACGTCATCATTATATATTGACCAGTAGTGACTATCACGGTCACTTGTGGAGGTTACATAACTGGAGTACATTCCCAAATCCCAAAATGTCTCCCTGTCTCTGTTGGATCTGCAGGCCGCGTCCCAAACCGCACACTCACACTAAACAGTGCGCCACGCAGGGAGGCTGTGTAACGCTACTGCGCTGGGTTACTTGTATATTATTATTTAACACAACAGTCGTTGTGGTTTGGGACAGAGCCCTACGGCAGGGCACTACACTGAGTGTAACCCGAGGTTATTTCCGCTGTCCGGAGTGCCCTAGTGCAGGGAGGACAGGGACATTTGGGATGTGGCCCACGGAATATTCCGGGAAAGTGAGCTAACCTCCATAACGTCACGGTCATGACACATATACATTTATCCTCCCGTACATGGGCAGAGAGACAGGGACTCAGAAACAGCAGTAAGTGTGTATAATAAACAAACAGGCGGAATTAAAGTGTAGCTGTAGGGGTGCCAAAGCCCAGGCAGGCCTCACAGTGAGCACCGTTACTGCAGCTAACTAAGCTAACGGTCTGCTTTACAGCACTGACAGGATGATCAGTGAGCCGATTCTTACATCATGCATCATACAGACATCAAAGGCCTGATGATGATACGGAACCTGTACATGTGTTCATGCTACAAGCAGCTAGCAGCGCAGTGATGGAGCTCCGGCAATGTGCATCCCGACGCCCACAGTCCCTGCGCGCGCCTTTTGTCTCAAACCCGTAAACACACACTGTAATCGGTGGTGGTGATGGTGATGGTGATACTCACACCGACGGATCCTGTGCTCTTTTCTGTGCCTGCGAGGTTGAATCCTGGCTGTGGGAGTTGGTGGTGTTGTTCCTCTGCAGTACTGCGCGCGCTGCTCAGGAGGCTGTGAGCTCCGGACGCTGCGTCATTATCCTCTCCTTCATCCCGGCCACATCGCGCCCTACACACTCCTGCAGGCGTGTGTTCCTCACTGCTGAGGCCTGAGCACCGGCTTCGGACAGCAGATGAGCAGCAGCTGGACTGATCCCGCAGTACAGAGACAGAGCGAGAGAGACTAACACACACAAAGCGCTCGGCTCGTGTGTGTTGTTGTAACGATGCACCCGTGTAATGCGCTGGACCAACCGGGACAAAATTCTCCCCGTCTCTCTGATTCGACTCTTTCTGATGACTCGTTCAAGTGAGTCGAATATGCGAGTCGGGATGTGTGTGAGCTAAAGTCAGAGCTACGCTGTAGGAGTTTCAGCCAGATTTTGTTGCTGCAGGCAGAAACCTGCATTCAGTACTAAGTTTTTTAATCGTTATTTGAAAAAACGCCTAAGTTGTGGCCATTTTAGCATGGTATGTAAATAGCCTCACTCGGATTGGCTAACACCTTTAAATGAGATCATTGTCATTCACAGCCATGGAATTAGTGGTGTGCAGTTCGCAAAGGAGTTGTTCTTTCTGAATGACTCTTTTTGTTGAGTCATTTGTACCGCTTCACCAACACAACCGAGTCATTCTTTTTTCTGATTCAGCTGCCGCCAGTCAACTGCACACAGGGGGTCGGAAACCTGTGTTATCACTACCCCCACAATGGGTAAATAACCATCAACAAAGAGCAAGAAAGTGTGGACAAATGTGGAAAACAGCCGGTTCAGTTTCTTGAACCGTTCGAAAGAATCGGTTCACTAAAATGAATCAGTCTGCCACTACACAGAATCGCCTTGCTATGCTCCAGGTGTTTGTGTACATATAAAAGAAATATTCCCAAAACAGTATACATGTCATATTTACATGGCACGCACAGCTTACAGAGCACAACCCAAAGCCCAAAACTGTCACTGAAATGTGAGACACACGTCTGATCAGCCGTTCTCTCTGCCTATTTACTTTCTATGTCCCTGTTTGTTTGCCCTGACATGTCCCCATGTAGATATATGAAGATAGAAACCTGCCCGTGTTTTATTTAGTTGACCTTCTCATTCATGACACAAATCAGGAATGCTTCAGAGTGCTTCCACTAAGACTCTTGCTTAGTAATATAGAATTAAAAACAGTGTTCTAAATTATTATGTAATTATACATATGTGAAAATAGACTCCGACTCACATCCTGGATATAAAAGGTTTTTATTTATATAAATGTCTGCGGTAAAAAATATAAACGTAAGAGTTTTACTCAATAACTCATCCCATGTTTTGGTTCCCAGATTAAAAACAAAGGGAAAAAAAGTATAGAAGATTACACACAAACAGAATGGGAATGATCCAAGCAGTACGTTTAATCCGTACACAGCGAGGGGAGGTGTAGAATGAAGTTAACATGATTGTTTTTTTTTATATCCTCAGGTGCAGTAACACACTTGAATGTTTTACACTACAGCTGGTCTTAAATAAGACTGGTGCAATGCAGGAGGAATGTCAGGTTTGGTATTACCTACACACACACATCAGAGGGTTTAATGATGTGCTTGATAGGTTCTAAGGAGATAAAACACTCCCCGCGCTGTTCCACAGCGTGGTAATGAGCGATTGTTCACAACAATCCCAATTAGACATAAATATCATGGAAACTTTATGTCATCATGATTACAACTAAAACATGTGACATTGCAGTAACATGGGACAAACATTATGCTTTCAACATAAACAAAATTAAAACATTGTAAAAACATCTCAGAAACACTCAGCCAGAAGTTTGATTCATTAAAACAATTTCAGAAATTGTCAGCTGCATGTATGTCATTACCACAACTCTTCTTTATTACAACATGGTTCATGATTTTAGATCACATTTAATAGCTACGTAGCTACGTGATATCTGTTCCCTGCAATTTTAGTGTGTTTAGTTAGCAAGATATCACCGCTAATGTTAGCGTGCACTCCGAGCACCAACACTCAGAGTGAAAACTGTTTGGAATGTTTATGTGATTTTGCTTCTCGGCTGAATCTCATCTCTTAGGTATTTTGATGCGAGTCTGTCAAGTTAAATTTGACGAGCCAATCACAAAGCTGACCACATCAGTACACCAGTAATATACATGCAGCTAATGATGTTCCAGTGCTGTGTTTAGGTAGCTGATTAACTATTGCGGAGTGTTCTATTGTGTAATTAAAACTGGATTAAAAATGAAAAGGAATCTTTGTGGTGTTACACGTCAGTTTGTGATTGACCGATTACATTTAACCTGCGCTCCTCCCTTGTTAACCCAGAGATGCAAGAGAAAGTTGGGAAACGTCTGGACAGTTCCAGTTCTACAGGCTGGTGATTTACAGTGGAGGTGGGATTTGTCTGAACACAAAGGTAAAACACAAATACATAATACTTCAGAACTGAAGGTAAAACAGTGGAAATGTAACAGATCTGGAGCCTCAGTAATAACTCGAAACATTTGTGGGTTTGGTATGTTGGTGTTAAAAATCTCAGTGGTAACGCAGTCATGGAATTCATAGGAAATACTCTTAGTAATGCAACACACACATGAACACTTACAAGGCACTTGCTGGTCACAAAGTAAACATGCAGCTTTTCTGGAATCATGCAAATTTATACGCCTGTTTCATGTCTGTAAAAACACAAATCCGTCATCCGGTCTTTTTAACGTCACATGACTTCAGTCTTAGGTGTCATGTGATCTCAGCTTGGTGTCATGTGCTTCTGGTGTAACAAGGGTGTAAGCTGCACCTGCCACACGACATATTAGTTTGAATGCTGAATGTTAGCTGTGTTGATGGAATCCCACAATGCACTGCAGTGGATACAGGAAGCGCATCTGTGCCACGCCTGTAGTGGTTTGGGACACGCCCACAGTGTACTTATGATGGTGAGAGGTGATCTATGGTGTGTGTGATTGGAGCATGGCCATGAAGGACTGAGGACCATGAGACGTTTGTTCTCCCCTTAAAGTTCCCTCCTTCAAGAAGCGAAGCGCTATATTTTTACTCCCATTTTGGTTCTGAGCGAAATGTGAAACTTAGTACCACAATATGTGTGCGTGTGAGAGAGAGAGAGAAAGAGAGAGAGATAATACCGCATAAATATGAATACATGTAGGCGACATTGTGTAACAGTGATATAAATGAATGTAAAATATTCCATAACTATTCATATGTATCAGAGCTTCTTATATCTACATCTAAACATTGTCATACATTTGGTTTCCTTTAGTGTGTGTAGGCATCCTTTTTGTGTTGCAGAACAGTAGAACCATGTAAACAAAAAACCCTGATCTTTCTGCCAAATGTCGTAAAAGTAAACATGAGGGCCAAATTTAATGTTGCCTTCAGAACCCACTCATAACTCTAATTCTACATCCTGAATCTGCTGCCAATTGTTCTTTTAGAACCAGCTTCTCTTTTGGTTCTAGACCTCGTTTTACCTTTTTCGTGTGTCAGACCTGCACCTGCTGTAATTTATGGAATCCATTTTCACGTATGTCATTTAGCAGACTCCTTTATTCAGAGCAACCTACATTTATCTGAGCAGTTGAGAGATAAGGCTCAAGCAGTGGTAGCTTGGCAGTGCTGGGATGTGAACTCATGACCTCCTAAGCAATGGTCCAACATCTTTACCACTGAGCTACCCAGTCCATTATTGGTTTTATATTAGAACCTGTGCCACATTTGGAATCTAGAACCTGCTCCTAATTTTATTCGAATTTCACCACCAATAACCAATATTGGGTGCTAATTTTGGTTCTGGTATCCACAGTCTTATTTTGTTCCTCAAACTCATTTCTGTCATTTAAGCCCCGCCCCTAAAAAGGCGAATTTTGGATGGCGTGGTACTTCTGCAGTTTTAAACGGATTCATCTTCATTCAAATGGAGTTTAAGATGGAGTAATGAAATAAGTCCTTCACTTAAACAATATCCTGATGAGGTATGGAACGGTTCATTAGAGTTCCAGAACCTCCACCATTCTTTCTCATTTCTAAAAACGAGCACCAGATATTGGTTTTAGAACCTGCACCAAACCACTTTAAAGTTTGTTCTAGAACCCATGTCTCACTGGGGTCCCTGATATGTCTGTGTTTGAACCCACTTCTAATTTTTGATCTTCACGCCCATCACAGTCGTGTCCTTAACGAGGATCCACGTCTAGAACGCAGAGTCTTTTACAACACGGTAGTGCTGGAGCTGCGTGGGTTCCACCTCCGGTTTAGAGTTCTGCTGTTTCCCACTTGGACTGAACCGGGCTGTGCGGCCCGTGGGCGTGAAACCCGTGGATCGGACCGGGGCCTGTCGGCGTAGGAACCGTTTGGAGGTGACGAGGTCACCGTAGCCCTGAGTGTGAGAGAAGGCATAGCCTGAGCGTCGAGTGCTAGAGCGGCGGATCCTGATGCGACGGCGAGGAGGAGGAGGCTGGGCCTTCATCTGGTGCACCATAAACCTCACCTGCACAACAAGACACATTATTAATATTATTGTTATTACTGTTGTTGGTCTATTTCCTGTTTTATTTTCTTTGTATTGGATCCATACCTGGTTTGTGTAGTTTTTAGATTTAGCTAGCTAGATATGACTTAGCTTCTCTAACACACCACAATGGACTTATAAAATAAGCTATATGAAACAACATCATGGTGATTTTAGAGAAAGATAGGGGAGCTAACTGTGTGTGTGTGTGTGTGTGTTTACTTTGTCATTGATAGTGGGACTGATTTGGCTGTGCAGGAAGCGGTGTATGAGCACTGGCAGCACACACAATACCACCGTCAGGACAATTGTCAACCAAACGCTGAGATGATCCAGAGTGTTACGCGCGGTGCCTACCACACACACACACACACACACACACACACACACATTTATTTTAATCAGTGCAAAAAAAACCATGGCACACATTAGTAATATTGTCTGTAGAGAGTGTATAGTTTAGTTCACTGCTGGCTGGACTCACCTACGAAGGCAAAGGAGCTCGGCTGCAGTTGGTGCAGGCCGTCGCTCTGCATAGCAAACGTGACAAGGAAATACATGCCCAGACTCCCCCAAACAAACAGGTGATTCACCACAGTCCAGTACGACAGGTCCAAACCCAGCTACAGAGAAAGGACAAGGAGAGGCGAGCCTACAGTAAGTCCTCACTGTAACTGATACCAAGGTCCTCATAGTAACTAACACCGACCTTCTCCTGACACCTGCGTTCCCACAGGAACATGTCATGATGCCCTCACAGTAATGTAGCCTGATGTCCTTACAGTAACCATCCAAAACAGAATAAACTCTGTGATGGCAGAATGTGCAACACTTTTTTATTGCTGAATAAATAATCTCAATTTCACAGAATCATTCCTGAAGCATCTCCATGAAGTCACGCATGAAAAATGTACCAATGTGGAGGGTTTAGACTCGAGTCTTTAGATGGTGCAGGGATGGTAAAGGAAATGTCAGCATGTTACACACCTGAACACACACGGTGATGATGAGGCACGTCTGTGTGAGCAGGGCAAAGGACTGGTAGTCAGCGGTGTCATACAGGGCAAGGTAGGGCACAAAGAACAGCACCAGGGAGCTGTAGCAGCTGTGGAGTGCACACTTCACAAAGGTTCCCTTGTTAAAGTACAAACTTAGCTGGCCCGGTCCGTAAAGGTGAGGGAACTCCAGACCCCAGCTGTCGCTCACATCCTGAACCATAAACACATGCACACTGTTACGAAATGAAATAAGGAACAAGTCTGTGTTTGTTACAGGTTGTTTGTAGGTGTGGTACCTGGTCGAAAAGGCCCATGCCTAAAACCGGGAGCGCTGTGTACATCAGGTTATACAGGGCAATGAAGGCTTGGTCATACACCGTCTGCAACACAACCAGCAACCAGCACATTCAGTCATATCATGGGTTTCTTCAAAAGTGTTTTATTTCAATTACGATGAGCAGCAAATGAATTTTAATTTGAAAACGCTTTTCATCTCTCTGTGTACTTCTCTCTGTCCCTTATTAATCTTTTTTGTTTATCTCCTGAGTCACACTCTCATGCTGATATGCTCACCTGGGCGGAGAACCCACAGAAGAAGGCGTACCAGAAGTGCACAAAAGTGAAGGTGAAGTTCTTGTAAAAAAAATAGCGTAGGAACTTGCACATGCGCAGGTAGGACCATCGACCGTGCACCAGCAGGAGGCGCTGCAGGTAACGGAACTGAGCGAAGGAGAAGTCACTGGAGAGGACAGCCTGCATGCCCTCCTGCCCGCTGATCCCCACTCCGATATGAGCCGCTGTGGAGAGAGAGAGAGAGAGAGAGAGAGAGAACAAGAGCAGTATTAAATAATTGTTAAATATTCTGGACACACAACACACCTGGTCTAAAAATAGATGACAGTCAAAGGAATCACTGAGTGACACCAGTGGACTGACCCTTAATCATGCTGACGTCATTAGCGCCGTCTCCAATAGCCAGCGTGACGGCCTGTTTGTATTTCTTAACCAGCTCCACCACCTGAGCCTTCTGCAGAGGGGTGACCCGACAGCAGATCACGGTCTTACACATACACGCTGTACGCAGGAACTCCAGCTCCATACTGCACTCCAGAGCGTATCCCTGTACACACACACACACACACTCTACAGTCTGTCCTCTCTGGGTGAATGTTGAATTAATGTTCATTAAAGCATTATTATATGAAACGTACGCATTCATACACGTGTGTGTGTGTGTCTCACCAGGCTGTGGCCGTTGATGACCAGGCCGTAATCTCCGCTCACAGTCTCATCGTGCACCACTTTAGGTTCGTTACCCAGAATGCTGTCTGAGATGAAAGACGCTTCCTCGCCCGAGTCTGGACGCATCTTCACCCGAGCGTCTCTGATAAGACAAAGAACACGCACAAAGAGTCAACAATTAGAAACACTCCTACACTTTAAGAGTGTGATTTACACTGACATGCCACCAGGGGGCAGTCACTTATTACTTTGAATGTTCTAGTTCATTGCACTTCCTCACAGCCTAACTGCATTGATAAACAGAATGTCATCTTGTTTCAGAAGCTTTCATGAGAAAGTGGACAGAGCAGCACAATCTAACATGGACGTGTGTGCCTTGTCTCAGTAGACGTTTACTCAGAGGCATTTAACAGCAGGCAAACAGTACTCGGATAATGTGCTACAGTCGTAGTATGCAAACGTACCACACTACGCTATCCCATAATTCAGCTACAACCTTTGAATAGCAAAAAAGAAGAATTTCTAGTATTTTATATACTTTTAGAGTATATAATCATGACCACTTTTTTCCTTAAGCAGTGCAGTTATCACCTGAGCTCCTTCCTCACTTCCTCGTGTGAGTGTGCAGAGATGATGAAGACATCAGTCATCTCCTCTCGCAGCAGGTTACAGGAGTAGCCGATGTTCTCTGCAGTTTCTGTGTAAAATCATGTGATACAAAGTCGATGAATGTGCCCTTGAGCATGCTAAATGCTACTTGCTGTACCAGTTCAGATTATAATGCAGTCTATCGGTTAAATGATTGGTGTGATTTCATGTGAGAGTTAATCACCTTGCTTGTCTCCTGTCAGCACCCAGATCTTGATATCAGCCTTGGCCAGTTGCTCGATGGTCTGCGCCACCCCATCCTGGAGCTTGTCCTCTATCGCCGTGGCGCCGATTAACTAACACACCAGTAACACACAGCTTACTGCAGACTTTTTTGGGCAAACCAAAATGGACATTATGAATATTCTGCGATGCCAAACTTTCACCACCCTCCATTCATTTTCCTTCAGGACTTAAAATACATGATAACTGTAACATATTATTATGCCAGTAAAATGTGTTCGTGTAACATAAGTGACTAAACACCAGCAGAATATTCCATACATTGACTTGACTAGTCTAGTGGGAAGTGTTGTGTTATAGGAAAGTAACCCAAAGCAGGGTGATACAGGCCGAAGTGACGCCGCCTGGTTTATAACTGACGCATGGGTATGTGTTTGCAGAAGCAGAAGCAGCGGTAACACGAGCAGCATTTCAGCATTTCATTTCAGTCTGTTTGAGATACAATGCATGTTTGTTCACCAGAGCCTTATGGTCAGACTAAAACAGCTTTACATGTGGCTTGTCTGAATGTGACTCCCAGGAACCCCTAGGTTACTGTGTATCCTTTAACTGTAAAAGTGTGTGTGTGTGTGTGTACCTGCAGGTCTCTTTCAATCTCCTCATACAAGTCATTGAGTTTTTCTTCCCGTTGGTCAAGTGCAGTGCTCGCCTCATGGTGGCGCTGTTTCCACTCAGAGAAATACTGCTCGTCCAGATCCTTATAGGCCAAGACCAGTGTGCGCAGACCCTCCCCAGCAAATTCCTACACACACACACACACATATATATGTGTAACTGCATGTAATATGAATATATGTGTAAGTCTGTAGAGGACAGTGGGACTTGGATCTCACGTGACACAATCAAAATGTTGCAAGTAGTCAGATATGAAGCTTGTGGAGCAAAGAAAGGTGTGTGTGTGTGTGTGTGTGTGTGTGTGAGGGAGATAGACCTACGTTCAGGTGTTCTGTGGTGACCTCCATCAGTTTGCTGCCAGACTTGTGCAGTCGCTCATAAACGATGGTATCTGCTCCTTTACAGTACAGTGAGAGCTGTCCGTCCGGACTACGCACTGAGACGGAGATTATACTGTCAGACACGAGCGAGAATTCCCATATGTCCAAGAGAAAGTAACACACACACACAGACATGGCATGGCCGTACCTATAACCGACATCCTCTTTCGAACGTTGTTGAAGTCAAGGATGGCGAGCAGGTCGTAACAGCGTGGTTCTCCCAGTTCCACCACACACAGCGACTCTGGAGAGCGCGAGCGGAACACGAAGCCAAAATTACGTGCCGCTGTCACCAGAGCACCCTCATCTGGAGACTGCGCCTGATACACCAACTCTATACACACACACACACACACACAGAGGGGGACATACTTGTAAAATCCCTTTAATGTGTTAGCTTACAATGGTTGTGTCTACAGTTAGAGAACGTTGTTTCTAATAAAGGCAGTGATCAATAAAACATTACACAAAACTTGTTGTAGTTGCGCCTCTGAGCTGAGGTCGTGTTCAGTGGCTCATGCACATCCTGAGTGCATTAACTGGTTAATTAGTGGTTTGTGCGTTTAACCCCACCCCTATGTTCTTTGGAGCCCTGCTCCCTCAAGAGTCTCTCTCTCTCACACACACACACACACACCGTTGTTGGTCTCATCAGGCATGACAGTGTGGCACAGAGCAAGCAGTCTGAAGAAACTGCAAACTTGTGGAGTGCCGAGCTTCACTTCCTCCAGCAGAGCAGCATCATAGAACTGGAACTTTGCATCTGCGAGATCATTAAAGGAGAAATCCACAGGGAGCGTGTCCTACACACACACACACACACACACACACACACACACACAGTGAACAATAAGCACTGTCTTCCACATACCCATGTTTCACAGTAATCATACACTGATAATGTACCTGTGTGTGTGTGTGTGTGTGTGTCTTGACTCCACTAAGCCATGGTGTGAATTTGCCTCTGACCTCTTTAACCCTGCTGTCATGGTCTGTTCAAATTTAAAAGTGTTTTGCTTCTCCTTTCCTGTGTTCCATAGATAATTTAGGCCCTTGTGATATGACTGAAGCTTGTTTGGATTGAGCTATCGTAAAGAACATTATATACAGTTCCTGATTTATCTTACGTCGTACTCCTTACACAGGAGACTATTATTATGTCATATATGGAGGCCACAAATCTCCTGTAGTCCAAACAAAGTTGTTTTTCTGCTTATCTGTTCCCTTGAGAATGTACTATGACATCTGTGTTTCTGTGCATAAATTCTTCTAGACTTTCTGAAGTAAAATCAGACTGACTTTAACACGACCTTGTGTCTGTTGTTTACTCACTCTCCGAGCGCACGGCACACGGAGGAGAGAGAGAGAGAGAGACGGTTGCAGATTCTGATAGAGACTGAACCTGAATCAAAGTTCTAACAGAACACAAAACCCCTTGGAGAATTTATGGGTGAAAATTGAGACTTTCTCCAGTGTAGAATTTACAATGTTTGTCACTGAGGTCGAGATGAAGACAGGACCAAACTTCACACTTCACACACACTGAGATGTAAACCATCAATTCCCCAATTGCAGTTAATATAATGTATACATTCAGTACAATCACACACTCATTATAATCAAACACTGCTAGGATTCCTCCAATGCAATGAACTGAGATTTGTTTGGAAACAGAACTTCAGATCTCAGCTTTGGAATGTGAGAGAACAAAACCGAGTGCACTCCTGTGT
>JAQMYM010000014.1:397154-399654 GCA_030014255.1 Parauchenoglanis ngamensis
TTACAATGAAGATCTGTAAAGTTATTTGGATTTTTACAACATTATTGTTGAAATACACAGTCCTGAAAAAGGGGCGTGTCTTTTTTTGCTGAGTATATATATATATATATATATATATATACACAATATGCTACAAATCACCACAAAAGAAAAACAGTGTGTGTGTGTGTGTGTTATATTTCACCAATTTCGGCCTCGCTTCACTGTCTGTCTCTTTAGAACCGATTTTAAACTCTTTTCCTTGGTATTTAAAAGTTTTGGCGCCTGCCCACATCTCTGAACACTCGAGCGGCTGTGTTCCAAATCCAGACCTAAGATTACAAAGTGAACCTCCCAAAGGTAAAAGACAGGAAACAGTGAAATGTGCAGAATGTGCCCCCCGTGCAGTCAATCAGCGTTGCTTACCGGCGCAGAAATAGAGCTTGCGGATGCGGAATATGGCGGGGGCTGAAAGTGGACACATAAAGAAAACAGACAGACATGAACAGACAGATGAAGACACGCTCACAGAGAAGTGGAAGTGGAGAAAAGAGAGAAACTTCCGGCTCTGCTGTTCCACTACACCTGACAATAAGCACTCATCACCTGTCCTAAATCACACCCTATTCACTTATGCACCCACAATCCCACAATGCACTGCAGCAAGGCCATTTTACACATCAAGTAGCCTAGCAGATACAGAATACCCATAATGCACTCGGGTACTACAAGGGTTAAATTGAACTCCACACCAGTCTCCATACAGGATGGGTGATGGATGGATGTATGGAGGGATAGACAGATGCACTGGTGTTGGCTAGAAAGACACAAACACACACAAACACACACACACTTCTGTGTTGTTAGCAATTAGATATATAAATGTTGACTTCGTTTCAGTCACGCTCTACAGTGACCTCATGACCTCATGACCTTTACCGTAGTTCCAGTGTTTGCGGCTGATATGAGTGTGGACTGAAGGGGAGACAGGAAGAAGGACAAAACAGAGGCATGATGTACACATACTGTATACACACACTCTCTAAGACACACACACACACACGGTCAGTTTTAGTACCTTCTAGTGCGTACTTCATGTCCTGAGAGAAGAGTGCCCATAAGATATCAGCGCTCAGTTTCCCTACATTCAGCTCCTGAGGAAACCTGCACACACACACACACATTAACATTAATAATGCATGTGTATAATGCACTCTGTAGAGGATAGAGCAGTGTGTGTGTGTGTGTATGTGTACTAACTGGTTTATTACTGCTGTGTATGAGTTCCTGTCCTCCTCGATGATGGACACTATGAGAGTGATAAGTTTGGGCCAGAAGTCCAGGTTTTGGATGCTTGGCCCCGCCTCCTCCTCCTTTAGCTCCTCCCTTTTCTCCTCCTTCTCATCCCCCTGTTTCTTTCGTTTCTGATGAAGGAGACCCCCCCCACACACACACAGATAGGATGCGATTATGTGGGCGTGTCCCAAACTGCACACCATACTGACTTCACAGTCCATTATGAAGAGTGTGTATGTTTATACTCCCAGGCTGTGTGTGGACATGTGTGTGTGTGTGTACTCACAGGCTGTGTGTGTGTCTGGAACTGTGTGCTGTACAGCTCAGTGCAGTTGTTGAAGATGTACTCATATGTAGAGTTGAGACACGCCTTCACACAGTCCCTCACCACGTGAGCGGCCCGCGGGGGGGCCTGCAGCTCCTGCACCTTCATTCTGAAGAAGGTGATGCTGGTCAGCAGGTCCACAGTGGACTTGAGATCTGACAAGCGAAGCTTGCTGCTGGCTGGGAAGTTATTCTACAGTTCACACACACACACACACACACACACAGTCATGAATACTTGGCAGATAAACAAAGCATTTCTTTTATAAAGTGCGTGAGAGTGTGTGTTTGTGTGTGAGACTGACCCGGTAGGTAGACAGGTCAATGCGGAGGGAGTTGTGTAACTGGTCCAGGAGCCTGATGAAGCGCTCTCTCTGTAATACACAGAAACAAACACACCAACGAATAATGTGTGTGTGTGTGTGTGTGTGTGTGTCATTTAGGGTGATGCTAAACTAACAAATGTGGTATACCCGTGATATAATTAGCACACACACACACACACACACACTCCTATCCTATCCTGGGAGAATGATGAGATATAAATATGAGCGAGAGAGAGAAAGTGTGTGGTGATGCGTGACTCTGCACTACACGTAGGAGGGTCAGGGGCATTCCACAGAGCTCCAGTTCCCACAATGCACTGCTCTGAGCTTCCCCAAAATGTTCACTTCAGTTTCTGTTCATTACACTAAGAGGTCTCTGAAACACCTTTACACTCAGACTGTGGTTCACAATTAATTACCACAGCAAATACAGTAAATATTACAAATTTACAGCATCAGCTGTCATGGCCGCCGTCAAGGGGAGTATCAGCGATCATCAGAGACTCAAAGATACTGAGATTAACCATGAGGTCATAATGATGCATACACACCTACGCTTAGGGCTTAAGGTTTAG
>JAQMYM010000014.1:402154-420468 GCA_030014255.1 Parauchenoglanis ngamensis
CACATGCAGTGTTGATTTGAATGTATACTGCATTATGTAGCTAATTACTAAGTTCATTAGCAATGATTGGATCATGTGACCACCACAAAACTAAAGAAATATAGCACTGGTCACATGATCATGTTTGCGATTGGCTGGTCACATTTAGCTCCTCCCATTTCTAAATCAGGATGTGTGACTAAAATGTGAAGTGTGAAACTAAACAGACTGTTTCTTAAAACACACACACACACACACACGCACACACACACACACACACACACACGCACACACACACACGCACCCAGGTTGTACCACACGTCCATCTCTCCGCTCAGAGTCCGGACCTCGATGATGCTCTGACCCAGAAAATCATCCGACTCTCGCTTCAGCTTCTGCTTCACCCGAGACTTTATGTCATCATCTTCGTCCCACACGCGGACCTTTATACGATCTGATGAGTTGTGGCACTCGCTGGCAGAGAGAGAGAAACAGCAAAGCTGATCCTAAAACCATGATGTGGACAGACAGAGTCGTTATCACACAGATAAGATCAATGAGCTGTCTCTCCGAGTCCATATATGGACATGTGGGCGTGTCCTTGAGTCTGTGAGTCTGAGTGGGCGTGCCTTTAAGTCAGAGAGACGTTAATAGCTGTAAGTGGTAATAAGCTGTTGCTTGGAGCTCCCGGAGGCTCATAAACTTCCCTGCAGGAAGCCCATATATGGAAATGTAGGCGTGTCCTTGAGTCTAGATATAGAAAGTGAGAGGTGTATTCTGCCTGGAGCATCGAATAATGATACATGATATTATTGGTATCATCTAATCAGACATGATCAGAGTGTGTGAGGTTATTCCAGCACTCACAAGTTGAACCTCTCCTCCCACACGGGGTTCAGGTTCCCGTAGATGGTCTTGGTTCTCTTCTTGGTTTTGCCCACCTGCACCGTGACGTAGGGGTCGCTGGAGCCGGTGCGGTCTTTAGCCTGCAGACCCTGCGCACTCAGTACTGCTCACACACACACACACACACACGACAAAACACCACAGATTAGATAAACGTCGAGCACAACAGCTCCTGCTCTCTGTCTGTGCAGGATGTGGGGTAAAAACTAAAGAACCCTGGGTGCGTCTGACTTCTGCGTCGCCCCCCTGTGGAGAAGATCTGCGTGAGACTCACTTTAACGCGAGTTTGTTTGGTCATCCTGTTTACATTCTGAAGGTGCCAATAGTTCTGGAGATAAAGAATTTGAGCTGTGACCTGTAATGGAGATCTTAGCGGACCACTTGGACGTGCCGTCCAGCACGGTCTGTTTCACGGTCTTCATCTGCTGGGCGTGGTTCAGCTTGGTGACGTTGAAGACGGCGCGAATGGCCTCGAAGATCTCGGGCTTGTTCCTCTCGCGGATCTTCATGCGGTCCTTCATGGCTGAGATGATGTGCTGGTTTCGGTCCTCGGCGCCGGTCTTGCTGCTCTTCTCCGCCGCTCCTGAACACGGACACAGAGAGAAGAACAAGCGGGGCCGAGGTTTAACAAACTGCGTGTGTTTCCCTGGTTCTAAAAGCTTTAATAGAGTTAGTGAAGCGCTGCGTCTCACTCTGCAGGCAGTCGGCGTTGAGGAGCTCTTGGCACTTCTCGTGGCACTTGACCCCGCACTCGGTGCACCTCATGCCCTGGCGCGCGATGCCCCACAGCAGCCCCTCACACTCGTAGCAGTAGGTGGGCGTGGTGGCCGTCCACACCTCGAAGTTGTGCGGCGTGGTGCAGGAGATGGGGTAGATCAGCGCCTGCAGTGTTTTCTTATACACGTGATTCTTCTGCGAGGGAGGAAACGGGGGAAAAGCGGAACGTAAGACCTGAGGGTAATTAACTAATGATGGTGTAGGTGGTGTGGAGGCCGCCGCGCTAAAAAAACACAGAAACTGATGCAAGATGCCTTCTGATTACTCTCCTGAGATTAATTATGCTACTGAGCACAGCCTAGCAGTGTGAGACACGCTGACTCACGGACACTTCCTTATAGCTGGGACCTAAATAATCGCTAATAACAGGAAAACCCTGCAACATTCCCACACAAACTCCGAGCGTATGTCAGAGGAAGAGCTTTCAGTGTGTGCCAAAGCTACCGCCAGAAAACCAGATCAAAGTCATGATTTGCAGCAGAAATGGCCACATCTTATTGTCTACTTCAGAGGTCAGAGTTCACCTACAAGAACGTAACATGAAGTGAAAGTAAGCGCTCCCACGGTGGTCCCCTGGCCTTTCCGCTTCGCTGAATTAGCGTTTCTGCCAATCGGCTTCAATTTGACCTTAGTATCACCACTAAGAACGTAGCATCACCATAGCAACGGGGTGAAAAGTCATGAATGCCACTGTAGATATTTTGAATCCTTGTTATTCGGATGCGTTTGAATATTTTACTTCCCGGTTTTGCTGCACGCTACTCTCCGCCTGTTCCTCAAACCCGCGCTTGTTTCTTTGTTCTTGTTCAATTCCACTTCTGAGAGCAGCTAAAATAAGTGCTCTCCATCTGCGCAAATATCGAGCATGCGTCAGCTAGCGATCTGATGGATTCACCGCCGAGACGGTCTGGTGTTTGGGCTGGTTTTTGGACGCTACTGAGGCCAGAGTTGAACATAGTGGAGAAAGCTCCTCGGAGGAGGAGGAGGAGGAGGAGGAAGGCGTCTGACCGAGCTATAAGGAGGTCGACGCTTATGAACTTCAGAATTTCAGGGTAAACAGTGTAACATGATACACTGCACACTGATTTATTTCCTTTTATCTCAGTAACAATGTAGCGTAGAAAATCCTTGAAGCTGAAATGTAGTGTGTAGTGTAGTGTAGTGTAGTGTAGTGTGTGTGTGTTACCAGCTCCTCGTCTTTGAGTGAGGGCCGAGACGCCAGCGAGTACGAGATGGCGGCTTTCCTGGACTGCACCAGGGACTGAGGAAAAGTGAGAGGGGAAGAAGAGAAAAAGGATTTCTGATATGAGTGTGTGATTACGGAGTTCCTTCGCTCCTAAACGGAGCAGAACGTTACACAGCTTTAAAACGAGTGAGTGCTGAGATTACACTAAATATCATCCTGGAGCAGCAGCGTGTATTTATCCTGTCAGGCTAAAAGCAGCAATTAATATTTTTCTAAAGATCTTCACTCGGCATTAAACCACTGCACTTATACATATTCACACATCAGTCGTCTCCTCTTTCTCTCTCTTTTTTTTTAATTCCTTTAGCAGCAGCAGCACATCTCCAGGAGCCGCAGGCGTTTATGTTCTGTACGAGGGAAAAAAGTCCACTTTTGAAACATTCAGGCTAAAGGCTCCAGTGTGCGTGTGTGTGTGTGTGTGTGTGTGTTTTTCCTCCAGCGAGTGAAGCTGCTGAGTCACGGCTGATGGCCGCGTGCCTCGGTGTGGGTGCTGCCGTGCGTTTGCGTGTGCGTTTGCACAAAGCACACTTGCGAGGTCCGCACGAGTGGGTGCGAGACGAAGACACGTCCTCACGCCGCTCTTAGATCTGCTGTGGATGTTCTGTCTGCTGTTTCAGTAGTTCACACACATCAGAACGCAGCATCGCACAGCGTTGGAGATGGAGCCTGGCCTGTCTAGCGGGAGAAGCTACCTAGTTAAACGCAGACTGGCGTCTACACGTCACTAGCCTGGGCTCCTGGGATGAGCAGATTTGGCTTACCTGCTTGCAGAACACCACAGAGCAAAGGGCAAACCTCGGCCAACTCCTTGCTTGCTGGATCTTACCTAATTTTTAAATGACACAGTGTAAAAATCAGGTTTATTTCTACTTACCATAGCCTGGATGTCATCAGAAGAGAAGGAGGACGAGAGAAGGAGAAAGAGCAATTAAAAGGTTTTATTGTGGTATTATTATCAGAGGAAAGCGTATTCAGACTGTATCACTGAACTGAACCCTGAGAGATAGTCCAGGGTTCATTCCTCATTACTCTTTAGTGAAGTGTCAGAAAAAACAGTTAAATGAGTTAGTAAACATGAATGATTAAGTTCTTACCACTTCGCTAACCAATGGGATCGGCTTCCTCCTGCGCAGATCAGGCATGCTGTCAATCCCGAAGATCCCTCCTCCTCCTCCTCCTCCTCCTCCACTACAGAGACACACTGCTCTTATCACCAACTTTTAATAGTAGCATGTTGGCTTTAGGCTTAAACGCAACCATTCTTTCAACTCTTCTGGAACTTTATTAACCCTTTCTGGAACTTTTCTGCAGCGTTATTAAACACGTCACATATGGCTCCTGTTTAAACATGTCGTGAGTTACTGTTAGCATCCGGAGGTTGATTACTGTCCTGTAACAGCACGTCCCCGTGTGCTTTAATCCTCTTATACAACATTTTCCCAACAAATCATACTTCTTATCCGGTTACAGTTACATTTAAAACAGACCGACACACCAAAGAAAGATGGACAGAGAGACAGACAAAGAGCGATACAGATAATCAGGCAGATGGAAGCAAACAGACAGACATACAAAGAGGCAGACAGACAGATAGCTAGAGTGATAGACAGACAGAAGGGCTAACAGGCAAACAGAGAGATAGACACAGAAGGACAAACACACACAGAGAAAGATAGACAGAATAGACAGACAGACAGACAGAGAAAGAGACAAACAGAGAGAAGGCAGACAGACAGACCAATAAATGGACAGACAGACAAACACACATCAACATATAAACAGACAGACAGACAAGTTGACCGACAGACAGACAGAAAGGCAGAAAAACAAAGTGACAGACAGACAGGCAGACAGACAGACAGGCAGGCAGGCAGACAGACAGACAGACAGACAAACAAGGTGACAGACAGAAAGACAGACAGACTGTCAGACAGACAGACAAACAAAGAGACAGACAGACAGACAGGCAGGCAGACAGACAGACAGACAGACAAGGTGACAGACAGCAAGACAGATAGACAGACAGACAGACAGGCAGATAGTCAGGCAGACAGTCAGACAGACAGACAGACAAACAAGGTGACACACAGACATACTATCAGACAGACAGGCAGGCAGGCAGAAAGCATATCAGACAGACAGACAGGCAGGCAGACAGACAGACAGACAAGCAGGCAGGTAGGCAGACAGACAAACAAGGTGACAGACAGACTGACAGACAGACAGACAGACAGATATAATACCCAGTGGTGGTCCATGGCTGTTGGTTTGAGCCTCCATCATTATTACTGTGTGTCTGTTTGGAAAAGAAAACACGATCAATTACACCCATCAATCAGGACAACTGAATTACATAACACACCCACACACACCCACACACACACACACACACACACACACACACACACAGGACAGGAGGAAAGACAGGAAAGAAGTGGCCTTGTTATTTGGTTGATTGAATTGGAAAGCAAACGATTTTCACACCCTGAGG
Source organism: Parauchenoglanis ngamensis (assembly GCA_030014255.1). Classification (NCBI taxonomy): domain Eukaryota; kingdom Metazoa; phylum Chordata; class Actinopteri; order Siluriformes; family Auchenoglanididae; genus Parauchenoglanis; species Parauchenoglanis ngamensis. The sequence continues at coordinate 407,554 of JAQMYM010000014.1, forward strand.
ACGAGGAGTTCACAAATCCAAAATCCAGTGATATCACAACACTAAGTTATATTACCTGAACGTGACCTGAGCGTGACCCACGTGCGAGGATGTGGCACAACATGTGGCTCCTCTGATACGGTGATGACCGTAAAGTCCTCTCATAAATATGTCTTATTACGTGTAATATGTCTCAAATAAATATATGTTCAAATGTTTGACTCAATAAGTCTCCGACATCAAAGACAAAGCTCCAAACATCTGGATAAAATGCGTGCTTTTTCCTCTGCCGCACGTGACCCTGAATACACGACGCAATTCTAATGACTCTCGAAGACAAGGGAGGACAAATCTGAGAGAGGATAATAATCTTTTCATTACATGGATGTAAATTAAAGGCATTCACAGAGACACAATCAAACATCTGCAGTGCAAAGGATTGCTTTCTCTTTTAGACAACTTCAAACATCACCTGATCTTCATCCTGACTCCCATCTGCAATCAAACACACAGACACAAAGAGGCTTCAACTATAGTTACGCAGAATCAATCAGACATTAAACAAACAGCCAGAATTGGCAGAAATGTTGGAGAGAGAGAGAGAGAGAGAGAGAGAGAGAGAATGGACATGAGTTTCAAGGATTTTGCTATTGATTCTTCAAGTCTTGAGTTCATAAAAGTTTCATGGAGATGTATAATTCATTTCATATCACAGTCCTCATTAATTCCTTCCTCCTTCTCTTTTTGCTAGGCCCCGTTCTCAATGAGTAATTAATTTGCCCCGAGTGTACGAATCAGTGGGTGATTTAACCAGAAGAGTGAATTTACTCAAAAAGAGGTGAAAATACACACACATATTTGGCTCAGTGTCTATAAAAAACAACAGAGGAAAACAAAAGTGAGTCTGCTTCAGCCTGGGAAAATAACCTTCACATGGTGAAACTCTGATGTTTTCTTTCACACATAGCTGAAAACAAATCACACCTAAATTAGCATTTATAACCCAATTTACTGATTGAAAACAAGACTGACAAATTAGTTTAAGCAGGACATTAGGAAAAAGCAGGAAAGCAACACCACCCACAGCCATTAATCAATAATTTAGGATATTAGTGGCATTAATAACTGGAAAATGACAGGATCTTGGTTTGACCATGGTTAAAAGTGTTATAAGTACCTGGGTTGAAATCACCTTCAGAGAATGAGAACATGGTCGCCATGCCGAGGCGTCTTCTGCTCTCTCTTTTCTCTCGAAGGATCTGCTGGAAGGTTCTCAGGCACTTCAGCGTACGGGCATCTCTCTCGCTCAGTTTTACAGTTTGGTCTCCTTCTTGTTCTCCATCCTCTGTTTGTTCTCCTGTTGGTTCCTCTGAGGTTTCTCGCTTGTCCTCCTCAGCAGACAGAGAGACGGAGCATGACTCGGTGGTCAGGCAGTCAGGGTGGGTGGCCGTAGTAGCACGCAATGTTGTATCACTAGAGCGCTCCAGTTCTGATGAAAGCATTGTATCCAATGTTTCTATAGTCTGTATGCTGCTGTCGACAGACTCTGGTACGGTGTCACAAGGATTTGAGGAGGTCGAGATGGAATCGCTTGGCTCCACATGGTCAGGATCAGGCGTGCAACCTTGAAATGGTGCTAAAGTGTTTGGATTTGAAATTTTTGCTTGAAGGGTCTCAACACAAGATGATTCCATCGGAGGCACTTCCTTACCGGGTGACTCACTATCCAGCAAGTCTTCCCCTGCTTGAGGCTCACTCGAGGCATCAGCTTTATCCACTGGTGAAGTTGCACCACCTGCTTCCAGCTTCTTTAGCGCCATTTTCAGTGCAGATTTGAAATCCAGCACTGCCCTCCCAAACCTCTTAACGTTAAACCCTACATTGTTGCTTTCATCTGTGTCCAGCTCCCGTTCGAGAACGTATTCATGAGCGCTTGCTGCATATCCCCGTTTCATCAGGTCAGCGACATTCTCTGTAGACTCCCTATTCAAAGCAAGGTGTGTGCAGGTCTCAGACGAGGAACATGTAATATTTTCTTTACAATCAGAAGTATAAGTAAACTTATGCCTTGGTGTTGAAGGTTGTGTGGTTTGATAGGCAGATGTTTTGAAATATTCACAAGCGTCTTCGGAATCGCTGTATTCCACAGCTGAGCCCCCAGGATGTCCATCCACCTTGCATGGATTTGGTTTACTTCTATGTCCACGCCACTCGTCCCTACTACTCGTGCTAGCAGGGGAATTGTAGTGCAGATTGGAAGAGACAGAAAAGTGCTCTGAAGTTGATTCTTCCAGTTCAGTACAAGAACCGTCATCTCTCATAAGGACCCAGGTATCTACCTCTCCAGGGCCTTCCTCGAAACTGCCTTGTCTGGAGTATGGATCTTCTTCACTCCATCTCGTCTCCCCGCTCCCGCTGTGTACCAGCCCTGTTTGATCCCAGTTCTGTACCTCATCTGTAGAGCGCGCCCGTCCAGACGTAGGTCTCTCCTGGTCAGAGTCGGACTTAGAACTCTGACCTGAGGAAAGGGAGCTGGTACTGAGGCAGTCCTGACCATCATGGCGTTCAAAGTAGCCAATGCTTTGCTTCCTTCTTACTGTGCTTGGGGGTAAATCTGAGTTCTGAACAGGCATACCATGCCCAAACGGATCATGGATAGTATGATTACCACTGGTGTAGTTAGACAGAGCTCTACAGGAGTCTTTTTCAAGCCTCAAGTGACACGTTTGTTTGCATTGTTTATCAAACCCTTCATTCCCTGCATGCATAGCGCAGCTCATACGTTCTACAGTACGGGGCTCGTCACAGGTCTCGCTGAAAGGATTGTCAGATTGATGATGATCATGCTTGGACCCTGCACCAGGCCATGTCTCCACACCAGACCTGGTACCTGAGCGAATGCCTTCAATCTCCATCAACACTGCATCCACACAGCTGGACACTTCTTCAACAGAACCACGGACAGTAGACAGATACTCCCTTAGGTCTGAAATTTCCTCCTGGATTTTATTGATGCCCTTTAGTTCCTTCAGTATATGCTCAATAATGGCACACGATTCCTCCTCTTGATCTACATCCTCGTCTTCCTCCACGATCTTGTCCTGCATCACCATGTTAAATCGGTAAAGCAGATCTTTCTGACATGTTGCAGTCCCACCAGTAAACCCTCTGCCAAACGCAAACTCTGGTCCGTTGACATCTTGTGTTGTGTGTAACTCTGTTGGATTGATGTGTTGCAATGTGCAAGGGATTCGGATACCTCCCTCTTGGTTCAACTCGACCTCTCCTACACAGCATGCTCCAGCAACGCCATTGCGTTCTTTGCCATTTGCGACTTGTGGAAGGTTGCAGACCTCAACAGAAGCCATTGCCCTCCTGTAGCAGCCCTGTACCTTTTGCGTGTCCTCAGCCTCTTCCTTATCTTCCTCTTCAATACCTGCGTAGTAAAGTTGTGAAGCTGGGATAGAGTAATCAGCGGAGCCCTGTAGGAGACGGTGGATTTTCCCACGTAGCATGATGGCCACTCTGGGGTTCGGCTGCCTCCTTTTGTGCACCACCGGCTTGTTCTTGGGGCGGCTGCACTGAGGGGCCCCGGTCCCGTCCTGGCCATTGTAGCGATTGCGAGAGAACATTTCTTTTTAACTAGACGGATGCAGGGGCACCTAAAAGGTCCTCCCAATTCCAATGCTGAGAGAATAATTCACATTACTTCAACAATGTAGAAATTTACGAATCATCTGAACGCAGCTTGTGAGATTATTCCACGTCTGAGGGAGACAAAAGAGGAGTATTTAAAAGTAAGAACTGCACATTTCTTTTGTTTTAGGGGTGTGACAGTTTCATGGTAAGTTACGGTGAATGATCAGTCTTCTCAACAGTTTTACCTCAATGACTTTTAAAAACACAGAATAAAACGATCTTCAAATTACCAGCCTGAGAATGTTTGACTGCTCATTCCTTTCTTCTCTTATCAAAGATGAATGCATTTCATTCACTTTATCCCACTTCTTCCACTGTCACAACATTATTTAGCACTCACTCTGTACATTTCATGCCTTCTTTTCACAAGCAGTGCATTTATATGCCGCTCGACAGTCTGTTCACTAATGGGAAGCATATGCCACAGCATGGATGAATCAATGGATCTGACATATACTCACTGCCAAGATACCAAATGCCAAATCAATGGTGAAAAGTCAGATGACTAAGCATTATATTTAAACTTTTCTGTTGTCACGGAAACCATATTTGTGCACACACAAACACACACACACCAAGGCACAATATCTAGACAGAAACAGTGCGCAGTGAAAGAGGCATTAAGCACAGCACTGAGAAAATTACATATCTGACATTAGGTGAAAATATTTTGTTTGGAATGAATTACACGCCTTCTCTTAGAGTACAAATTCATGCTGCACAATGACAATGATTTTATAGCTCGTTCTGTATAAAGTCATGATATTATGTCGTACTTCTGCATATAATAACGTCCGCAAATTCCACAGTGTGTTTACAGACAAAACTAATTTCAGACAGTAGACTGCTTCTTAGGTTCAAGGTCAGAATCATGCGCAACTGAGACACGCCTCTACTTTAGACAAACTCCGCCCACTTGTGTGCAACACTGCTTAACTTAGGATTTAGGTCTGAGGTCTGAATACTGCTGTGTGAACGTTCAGTATTAAATCCTCATTGCATGTTTAACTCCACTCGCGATACAGCTGTTAGAGAAACTGCGTGTGTGTGTGTGAAAGAGGACGTAGTAGTTAAGCATCTCATGTAGAAATGTACATAAACCCTGAGGCTCTAACTGAATAGAACACAAATAGAAAATAATGGCCATCAATCAACACCTGCTGTGTACCTGTGAGGAGGAATGCACCACAATCGCTACACACACGCGCACACACACACACACACACACACACACACACACACACACACACGGCTGTCTGTCATAGCACATGCCACATCTCCCTTCAGACATCCAGCAATCACTGAATCCTTCTCTTTCTCACACACACATCATTCAATCTGGGAAAAAGTTCTCATCTGGGAGGCTGCAGCTTAAACACACTGACTCTAACACACACACACACACACACACAAATTGTTAAACTGACATCTCTGAAAGAAACCAGCTCTTAGGTTCAATTTCTGACAGAAGGAGACAGACAGGGCTTGAGAGAACGAACACACACACACACACACACACACACACACACACACACACAGAGATAAACAAGAGACTTTATGAATTATTAGCCTGGAATATTCGTCTTGACTCCATGGCAACATCAGACAGAAACCAGCACACATCATGGAAGAGAAGAGCAAAACATCAAGCGTCACACTACATCTGCACACATTCCTTTTCCTGTTTTTATATCAACAGCACGTCCCTTAGTGTTTTATTCTCCTTACGCCTATTAAAAAATAACAATATTTATCTGTTTATAGTTACAGTCAGTGATAATCAGTCCTTCCCTCAGCAGCCTCTCTCGTCCAGTTAATAATCCTCCATCTGGAGACTCCTTCTGTAAATGTTACATAAACATCTCCTTACTTTAAGGAAACTTCAGGATCTTTAAGAATCCGTTTACGTGCGGCGTGTTACTACAGATATGACAACGTGCCTTGTAAACACTTTGCTCTGCACCATTCTCATTCCTAGTTAGTCTAGTTAAGGAGATTTGTTCGAAGATGCAATTTCACACGCGAGTTGCTTTCCATTCGCTTTTCCTTTTCTTTTCGCCCGCACGCAGCAGGAAGCTTAATTCTGACAGAGAGAGATGACCGGAGACGGCCTGTTCCGTCCGGCCTGCTCTACTCATGCGTTTGTATGAATTCCGGAATCGTCCGCACGCTGTTCCATAAACGTCCTCTTACAATCAAACCCCATCTGAACCGAATCAGGGAACGTAAACGCGGCGCCATGAACGCACGTGACGTGTCTGAACTGGTGGAAAGCGCGTGGGTACGGACGTGTCGCCGTGTCACTCTGTTTTTCTGCAGCATCGTTTAAAGAGCTGCTGCTTCCAGACTCCACTGACATGGGAACCGTTGCCATGGAAACCTCACGCTACCTGTGAGCAGGTAGCCTTAATCGGTTCTATAGATATCTCTCCATAAACACACCAATTAACAGCGTTCTAGTGTCACAGCTACAGCTCCTCTCCTCTGCGCTGCTCCTTCCCTCGACTCAGGGAAGCAGAGGCAGCGTTTAGAGACAGCGTGGAGACCAACAATACTTTGGAGTATCATGAGAAAAATAATACGAATGTTTCAGCGCTGTTAAGCAATTAATTCTTTTGGAAGACGTCGCTGTAGAATCACAGGCGGGTATAGGAAACCATCGTGTCACGTGAGCGGAAACGCAGAGACCTTCGTTCTGTCAAAACATATTTTCTGAGCTGCAACGCAATCATCCGCGGTTTCCATGCGTCTAAATCAATCCTGATTCTCTGCGCCACTGACGAAGATGGCAGACAAACCCTGATGTATAATACTCCGGGTTTTCACAAATAAACGCTCCACACTGACATTTGCTCGTTAGCGTGATGTCTCAGGAGTCACAGTGAAAAAAAAACTCTGATGTGATCTACGTTGAGAAAATAAATGACTTTACTCCATCCAATTCGAACTAAGCCCTGTGTAGAAATTTCCATTAATCTTTCCAGGTTAAATGCTGTACGATATCTCTCTAACGGCGTGAGACAGCGGAACACCGAGGCGAAGGTCACATGATGCTGATCCAACAGTTGTCATGGCAAGTTCTCATAAAGCAATAACGTTGCCATCGACCCTCATAAACCACTTCCTGGTTGTCTGTCCGCCTTCAACAAAAATGAATTACTTCCCAAACGGCTGAACCGAGAGCGCGTGAGCTCGTCTGCATAATAAACACTGGAAATGAATCAGTGTAAAGGTCAGAGCTGCATTATCACATTCAATATGTTACTCTTACACGAGGAGCGTTTACACCGGCTCCGAGAAAAAACATTTAAAAAGCAAGAGGACTTGAGACGCTAATCTCTGAACCCGGGTCACATTAGCAGCGACTTCAGAAGCTTTCAAAGAATATCGGAAAGGAATGTTTGAAAAATATCTGCAAGCATGGCCGGACCTCTAGCTGAGTGTCAGCTCAGGCTTCCCAGCACTGGTTCAGCGGCTATGAAGTTTCGTTTTGAAGTTCCACTCGCGTCCTTTTTCCCCTATTCATTTTTCCCATAGACTTTGATTAGGAACACTTTCTGAACTTCTCCCATTTCGTCAATTTTCAAAATATTACCTCCAAACCTACTAGGCGTGTTCTCAGAGTCACTACAAAGCACTGTACCGCTTTTCATCCCTCTGTCCCTGCTACTTCCTGTTTTTTTTATCCCTCGCTTTTTTCCCGTTGACTTCGATTCATTTTTTCCCCATAGAGTTGAAATGGGAAATTCTTCAAACTGCTCCCATTCGGTCAATTTTTCTTAAATAGTATGTTCTGGGCAACACTACTAAGCACTTCATATCTTATCATCCCGCTATCGCTCCTGCTTTCTGTTTTATTCTCCCGCACTTTTCTCCCATTGGCTTCAATTGATTTTTCAAAGCCTAACAGCTCATCTATTCTTTATTTTTATGTTAATATCTAACTTCCATATTTATTTTACCTTGTTATTTTGTTTTCTCTCTCTCTCTCTCTCTCTCTCTCTCTCTCTCTCTCTGTCTATTTTAAATTTAAAATTTTTTGCTTTGCAAGCACATCTATTTGATTTTTAAATCATTTCAGAAATTCAGTAGTGTGCTTCCTTCTACCCAAACAGAGACCTACGCTGTGTGGTGTTGAGATTTAAGTAAAGTTAAAGAACTGATGCATTTTGTTGTGCAATAATGGTTGCAGCCTCTTTCCCTGACTCCACAGTTTGCCCAGAGGACCCTGTCTGGGTCTGGTCTCTGTGCCAGCACACTGATCAGCAAAGTGACACTGATAAACATCGGACTGAAAGGCAGAGACGAGGAAGCTGCAGGGAGGTAATGGAACATAATGAGAAGGGTAGCGATGGCGTGATGGCGTCCTCACAGCTTTCACTGCCTCCCTCGCTCGCTCGCTCTCTCTCTCTCTCTCCTTGGCTTTTCTCCACACAAAGCACAGATCCCGGTGTATAAATGCTGAGCAGAGCATTCACCACACACACTGTGGCATTTTCAAATACATCTCAGAACAAGAGGCCTCTGTTCAAACTGTCAGATCATTTCAAGTGCACAGGGACACGGTCCCTCTCAGTGCTCCAGTAAACCCGGCGGGGATCTCCTCCCCATAATCAACACGTTTTCCTCAATTACGCCGAGATATTTTATTACCATTTATTATTCTATACTATATACATATAGATTATATACTGGAGACAGACAGACAGACAGGCAGAGAGACAGACAGGTAGGCAGGCAGGCAGACAGACAGGCAGTCTTACAGATAGTTAGACAGACAGACAGGCAGACAGACAGTCAAACAGACAGACCAACAGACAGGCAGACAGACAGACAGACGAACAGGCAGGCAGGCAGACAGAGAGACAGACAGACCAACAGGCAGGCAGACAGACAGACAGACAGACCAACAGGCAGGCAGACAGACAGACAGACAGACCAACAGACAGACAGAACAACAGGCAGGCAGAACAACAGGCAGGCAGAACAACAGGCAGGCAGGTAGACAGACAGACAGACCAACCAGGCAGGCAGATAGACAGACAGACAGACCAACAGGCAGACAGACAGACAGACCAACAGGCAGGCAGACAGACAGACAGACTAACAGACAGACAGACAAACAGACCAGCAGGCAGGCAGACAGACAGACAGATAGACCAACAGGCAGGCAGACAGACAGACAGACCAACAGGCAGACAGACAGACAGACCAACAGACAGACAGACAGGCAGACAGACACTCCTCCCAACTGGTAAGTGACAAAGGGCATAAAGTGAGATATGTGTGCAGTGTAATGTAACGTTCCCACAGTAATGGTGCTGAACATGAACCGGGTCTCTCTCACTCTCGGTCTGTCTCTCTCTGTCTTTATTTCTCTCTCTCGCTCTCTCTTACACACACACACACACGCCTCTTACAGACAGAAGTGCACTTTGTGTTATTACATTTATCTGTCTGTTCCCTCTTTTCTCTTTTCTCCTGCTATTTCACTCCACTTTGTCTCTTATATATAGCAGTCTCTTATTATGTGTATATATATATATATACTGTATATATTCTGCTGTATCCAACCAGACATTAACCCCCCCAACACACACACACACACACACACACACACACACACACCAGTTGCAGTAAGCCATGGTCATGACTTTACGGTGTAACATCTTCAGTATACTTCAGTTCCTGATGCACAGAAGTGGTGACCTGTTACAGCCTGAGCAGCTCCCCTGTCTCACACCCCAGCAGTCTCACTCACATTCACACCTGTGGGGAATCACACACACACACACACACACACACACACACACACACACACACACACCAAAGTCTTGGCTTCTAGATTATTGGCTTGTACCTTTATTAACAAAGTGTATAATAATACAGCTGCAGTAATAAGTGCTTTAGGATGTTAGATTTACAGCCTCAGTGTTTTACAGAGGAGCACGTTACTCCGCCGTCTCTCGTTTCATACACAGCTAAACGTGCAGTATGAGGGCTAATACGAGCACGCTTCAACACTGTGCTCTGCCCTGTTTATTATTCCTGACTGAACCTCCATCTTAACGGCAGACTCACACACCTCAGACCTGCTCCACCACGTCTGCAGACTCCCAGTCGCACGTACGGCAGTGTGTGAAGTGACCGTACATCCCATCTGCTGCACACTGACGTATCCCTCCATCACCAGCCAATCAGAAACACAAGCTAACAAAAAGCCGTTCATCTTTTTCAGGCTAACAGCTGGGTCTGGATTTGGTTATTTCACTCCGCTCTCATGTGATTTATTAACAAACCGCAGCTGCAGAATGAACGTGTGTGTGAACACTGACAGGATAAGCTGTAACGTCACACAGTGATGTGGATTACATATTTTCTCTTTGATCTCGGGTTCATCTGATATAGAAAAAACATTGAGGAATGAACATGGAACAAATGGCTGATGTATTTTGAAGCACTTCAGATGGGTACTGGGGGAAGCACCGGCATGGTGCCTCCTCTAATCAGTACAGTCCTCACAGAGCACCTGGAGAACACACGCCTTTACTGTGGACACGATCAGATTTACAGCACATGTCAGACTACTACAGGTGCGGGCTGAAGTTTCACGTCATCACTTCAGACCGCGTTAAATCTATGCTAGCTGTTATTTGTTTACTAGTGTGTAAACTAAAAGGTAGCAGCAATTCACGTCCTACACTTGTGTTGTCCTGCTGCGACCGGCCGCTCGTGCTCGTTTTCTTACATCTCTATAGGAACCAGGATGCCTGGGCTGAGAACACAACACACAGCAGAGGAAAGAGAAGAAGGAGAAGGAGAGAGAACTCACCTCACGCTGAGAACTTTCTCATTCCCTGAACTCTGAGCTCGGACATCGAGCGACGCTCATCTCTGCGTCCTCAGACGTGCTCCGGTCTCACTCGGAGGATTCAACAGGTTCGCGCACTACACGCTCTCGCTACACACCACTCTGCTTCCTCTCTCTCTCTCTCTCTCTCTCTCCGGCTTGTTGCTCGGAGGACGTCGCTCTCTCTACTGAGTGTTTTCTCTCTCTCGATCACATCCTCCCTCTCCGTGCCATCTGCTGTCTTATTCTCCGCTGTTTTCTTTCTTCTCTTTTCCTTCTCCTTTACAATTAGTGAACACTGGCACCATCACTATTCCACACATCACCTCTCTCTCTCTCTCTCTCTCTCGCTCGTACACGTCTCTCCACAGTCAGGAGGAGTGTATGAGCGCGCTCTGGTCCGTCTCGCGATTCTTCTCTCCACGGTGATGAATTACACAGCGAGGACGGGAGACGGATCGGGATCTATTCACCAAGTCCGAGGAGCGCACTGTGTCGACACAAATCATGAATATCCATAAGGTTACGCTGCGTTTATCTACAAATATGGAGATTTATTACAGCGACTTGAACACTGCCCTCCAGAGAGACCGCCAGCCTTTAGAAAAACTCATAATTCATATATATCGGACATGATTAAAAGCAGCATGATTAAAAGAGTCGCCTGACAGAGAGGAAACAATAATATATAATAAACATCACACATGTATTCATTTATGATTAACAATTCATTTTTATTAATTGTATTAATAACTTTATTCATGTGAGGTTTAATAGCAGCTAATTCATATGCAACGAATATTAATATATTAAATAATATATGTTTTCCAAGCCTGAGAGTTTGTCCGCATTTATTTCATTTATTAAATTCCTTCAATAATTTGGCCACCTACATTTTTTCAGAAAAGATTTTGTTATTTAATAAAATCATTTTCGCTATTAAAAAAAGAAGAAAAAAAGTCTCCTTTGAATTACTGTAACATTTATTTGAAACTACACTGTATATAAGGGGTGCCAATAATTTTGGAGTTTATTTAATGGTCAAAGATTCTCAAGTAAATAAATGCTCTTTAAACCGTAAACCTCTCTTCAGAGTTCACGTTTCCAGATGTTCTCCTCTGGTTGAACATCTGTTAAAAGTCTACGTCCAACTTCACGCACATAGGTTGTGCTTTTTTCTTATATAAAAACCAAAGCCCTGCAGAAAGGTTGCACTGTTATACCTACACACATCCAGTGCTAGCGTGAGGGTTCAGGTTACCCAGGAAACGCCAATCATCTGACACGCCAACGCGACTCTGATCGAGCGCAAAGTGGACATAAGTACAGCGTACAGATTTAAGGCTGCTTCATGCTTCATGGCCTGGTGTGGCATTAAAAGACAACATGTACGCTTTATATATAAATCATATAAGATTCTGGAATGCCACAGACAAAAAAAAAAAAAAGAATGTGGAAATGAGACGCAGCTCCACCGAGCTTTCCAGAGGAAAATCAAGCTGTCATCTTCAGATCACTGGGGCCTATATTTAACTGCTCTGACTGGGCTCTTTAGGAAACAGTATCATTTATCCATCACATATGAGAGGCTCCCACACAGAGCAGCATGCTCTACACACACACACACACACACACACACACACACTGCTGAGGGTTCTACTGAAAATCATCTCCAGTCCCTCTGCTCTGGTCTCTAAAGGTACTCATGTGAAGAACCGGATTCGCTTGATGCGCTCTCTCCTGTCTCTGACATCACTGAACATCAGCAGCATTTTGGAGACAGAACCGAACCTACTTTTGCAGGCCGAGAGTCGGCACTTTTGCAGTGGAAAACTGAGGAACTGTTCCAGATTTGGCACTGGTTCCAGACCAGTGCACACAAAAAGAATTGTGTGGAATGTTCTGCTCACAGGGCACAGAACATCTGATTACTTTAGTCCACTTTTCTGGTCATAAAGTTGAGCATCAGGAAAACCATGGAAAAACTTCAGAATTAGGAATGTTGGAGAAAAGTTGCTGGGAGGCTTTATATCCTGGAATATTGCAGAAAATCTTCAGAATCAGGAATTTTACAGAAGACCTTCAGAATCTGGAATGCTGCTGAAAAGCTTTATAGTTGGATATACTGCAGAAAGAAAACCTTTCTGAACCTGGAATGTTGAAGAAAAGCTTCAGAGTCTGGAATGTTGAAGAAAAGCTCCAAAATTCTGAATGTTGCAGGAAAGTTCCAGAATTCAGAATGTTGCAGGAAAGTTCCAGAATTCAGAATGTTGCAGGAAAGCTCCAGAATTCAGAATGTTGCAGGAAAGCTCCAGAATTCAGAATGTTGCAGGAAAGCTCCAGAATTCAGAATGTTGCAGGAAAGCTCCAGAATTCAGAATGTTGCA
>JAQMYM010000014.1:424221-442431 GCA_030014255.1 Parauchenoglanis ngamensis
ACCTGCCCAGGGTGTACCCCGCCTCTCGCCCGAAGATGCTGGGATTGGCTCCAGCTTCCCCGCGACACAGACGGATACAGCGCTATAGATAGTGAATGGATGGAGACTTTGTTTTGATACCCAGTTGCAAAGTTTCCAAGCTTGATAGTCAAGCTTGATAGTTGTTAGTGATGTTTGGTCTCCATATTTTTCTGTTTTAAACTTGGATAAATTGGGCAAGAGAAGGTGATTGGAGTCCTCTGTCTGCCTGAGCTGTGGTCAGGGTTTGAGTTAGCACATTAAAACTGAAAATCTGCTAACAGCAAAACCTTTCCACTGAGAACTCAGACCAGGTACAGAAAAAACCATCAGAAGCATCAGAAAGTGTTACAGTTTTCTTCTGTACACTATATTTTTATTAAAGGCAGAATGTTTCAAGACTAGATTTAAAATGAAACAGCTTTGATGTGTGTTAAGGAGGTTAAAATATTCAGTTTGTACTTCTGCAGTCAGAAATCATAAAAATCCCTTCAAAGCGTCCTTTTAAATACAACAAAAGCAGCAATTAGCGAGGGCTAATCAGACATTATTACTATTACTGTTATCATTATGTCTCACCTCTCTGGCTGGGCAGGAAGGACAATCCTTTTCTTTTTCTCCTGTGCACTCGTTCGTGTCTCTCTTTCCCTTTTCTCTACATCCTCGGAGGACAGCCGAGGTCGGGTGGTGACTGGGGGTCGGGTCTGGTTGTCTGGGTCACTTCTCTCCTCTGGTTCCGAGCTGAACTGGGAACTGGCCTGGCTCAGGTTACCAGACGAGCCGAACCGAGAGCTGTCCGCTGGGCTGAACACACGGAGGCATGGAAGGTCATATAATCTAATGGGCAGTGTGTGTGTAAATGAAATATACGGTGTTCATAACCCACAGAGACCTGCATCTGTCCGAATTGTGTATTAGCTCAAGCCCACAGTTGCACCTGATTAGTTGAATGGAGTGTCAAGCAAACTACAGTAGTATTACCAATTATTTTACCTTTTCCGATATGGAAAAAAATGAGGTGGTTTCGTGCTTTGCTGAGGCTTGCAGGGCTCAGTGGGATTATTTTGGATGAGTTTGGGATAAACTCAGGTACTGGCCAGGGTGAGGTCAATATAAGGACTTTAACAGAACCAATGCAGATTAAAGCAAGCTAGCAAGGACAAAAAGGACAAAAGACAACCAGAAAGCAACCACACTTATATTAATACCTCATATTAATACCTCATCTCAGCATTTTTTTACTGTAAGGAAAAACAACGGGATTTGGGACTCTGAAATATTTGTACTTTATGCTTTAGTGAGACCTGCACTGCCATCTGCTCTGTTTAACCATGAAGATTTACTATCCTTGGGGTTTTGCCGAAATTACCCTTGCTATTACCTTTTCTCCACGCCTACAGCATAGCCTATAACTCTGTAACCTTCCCTGCATAAATCTCCTAGCTTTCAATTGATGTAAACAAACTGGCTGGAGGTAATGGAATAATTCAGGCAGGCTGAAAGGAAGGAAACGATCCAACCATATATTCAAAGTTAATATATAAAACGGTGGCATGATTCATGCATTGCGCCTCCATCAGCGCCACTCATTCTGGGCCTCAGGCAACAGACTTTCTGTGCATACTTTACCTGAGGGTTAGGACACTTTTCAGATAGAACTCTGCCTAAAAAATAAATAATATTAATGTATTGTCTGAGGATATAGTACCGTGTAAAACAGGCTAAAATGAGTTACACTTTCAGATATCATTTTAATGCCATAAATATGCTCTGTTTTCCTTTTTTTTTCTTGCTAGATTGTTTTAGAATGATAAATAATGCAATTCATTCCGCATCAACTTCAAATACAGGAGCAATACCCAAAGGGGAGACAAACAGAGTCAACATACATCAAACTACAACACTGGGAGGTGGAGGTGGTGGAGACGGAGGATAGGTCTCAAGTCACGGTACGGTAAACAGTCTCAGCACAACTATATATCATGTTCCTACTAGCCTTCTGTCATGCTCTTTCTTCAGTGGACACTCCGGTAGCTGTCCCATGGCGTGATCTGTAGCATCCCAGTTCTTCTCTTTCAGAGATGAATTAGCTTCAGCATCATCTTCCTCTATAGGTTTGGACATATCCTGCTTTACTGCTAAGAGGCTTTCTGGACTCGAGTCAAAACTTTGCTGTTTATCTGAATAGGTGTCAGTTGGCCCTTCAGTATCGCTGGAATCTGGACTCTCTGTGACATCTGATTCTAGTGATAATATTTCAATCTCTGGTTCTTCATTGTCATTTCTGTTTTCTACCTGCGTGGTTACAACCGTGGAAGGTGTCTGAGAAGGTGCTGTGCTCTGCCATGGAAAACCTAATTTCTTCCCAAACATGGATGGAGCAGAAATGGCTTCTTCATACGAAAGGGCTGACTTTTCTTCTTGAAAGAGGCCAGCAGAAAATCCTTTGAGGCTAGAAAACAGACTTCCTGAGTCAGGTGGTTGCTGAGGCAGCTTTGTATCAGTGGAAGAACCAAACAGAGAAGTTAAAGGCTTTGCTGTCTCAGCAGCACCTGACAGTAAACCTCCAAAGGGGGGTGCTGACAGACCAGACAAGTCAAAGATGCTTTTAGCTATAGGTGAAGATGGATCTTTCTCCTTAGTGACTACTCTGTCAATGGGGATTGGAGTTGTCACTGCTATGCTAGATTCCTCCTTCACGACACCTGCATCAGATTCTTTACACTTGATAGAAACATCTGTGTTCTCTATGTTGCCACCTCTTGCCTCTTCAACAGACTCAACATCAGACCTTTCACAGGCTTTCATAATTTCCTTCTCTGAAGCCACTTCCCCAGGTTCTCTACCTGTGCTCGATTCCTTGCCAGTGGAACTTCTTGGCTTGTTAAAGTTCTTTGCTCCTTCAAATTCCTCAGTCTTGAGCTTGCAGGTCTCCACTGCAGACTTTTCTGGTTTAGAAACATCCTTAGTTTTTAATAACTCAAACAAATCACCCTTTAGGGTTTCTGTGGAGAGGCCAGCAGGTAAGTTAGTGGGCAGGTTAAAAAATGAAGTATTGTGTTGTTGCTGAGTGCATGTAGCTCTAGTTGGCTGTAAGTTGAAGAATGAATGCTGGGGTGATGTGAAGAAACTGGAGGTTGCAGGCTTGCTGGAAGCACTTGGTCCAGAGAACATAGACATAAATCCAGAAAATGCAACTGATTCAGGTGGTCTTTGAAAAGAAGTCATATTTGGTCTACCTTTCATTTCAAGTCTCAGATGGCCAGGAGGCTCTACCATTATTGGTTTAGGTTTGTTAAGAGAGTCAGTAATTTCTGGTAGAGATTGTGGCTGTGGCTGAATAGTCACAGCAGATAGTGGTTCTGAAACTGTTTGAGCTGGCATATTAGTTAATTGTTTTTCTGCTGCTTCTTGCTCTTTGCCTTGAGCTGGTTCCTTCTTTACGACGATATCACATGGGTCATTTTTAGATTGCTCTGCATGGTCAGCCTCCTTGTCTGTTTCAGACCTCCCTTTCTCTGATTCATACTGGTTTTGTGTTTCTTCTCTGTCCCATGATTTCTCCAGCTTCTCTGGAATTTCATCAATTTCAGTGAGTATGTTATTGTCCACAAGTTCTCTGGTGTGTAATTCCTCCAGTGTTCCTAGTATTTCACCAGTTTTAATATGGCTTACATAATCCACAGGTTTGTTTAATTTCTGAGTCATCTGTGCTTCTATGGTTTCACCTGATTCAACTGTCTTTTCTGATTCTAAAGAATTCTCAGACTTCTCAGCTTCCGGTGACTCTACAATGTAAGTGTGCGTACCAGTTTCTTTACCTGTATCTGTTTGTGGTTCTTTCATATGATTCTGCTCAGAGTCCAGTGGTTTCTCAGTTTCCACAGACTCTTGTTTTTGAGGCTCTCCTGCTGTTGGACATTCCACTGTTTTAATTTCTGTTTCTGACTTTTCAGATATTTTTGCATGAGTAAATTCAAGGAATTCTTCAGGAAATACATCACGCTCTTGACTCTGAAGAACATTACCAGATTCATTGATTTTTTCAGTTTTTAAAGATTGTTGTTTTTCTTTTCTTGGATGTTCCAGAGTTTTAATTTCATTTTCTGACTCCTCAATTATTTGGGCATGGGTAACTTCAGATGTTGCTGTTGTTTTGTCTTTAGGAATCTTACCATCCTCTAGATTTAGAACAGTATGAGCAGATTTTATTTCAGTGTCAGTACTGATAGTACTGACTTTCTCAAAACGTTCATTAGCTGAAGTTACAGAGTTATTTACAAGATCCTGTTCACTTTCTTTGGGTTTGACATGTGGTGATTTAACATATTTAATTTCACCATTCACAGCAGAGGATTCCCTGGCTATATCTTCCAGTTTTGTAGTAGCTTTATCTTCAGGTATAAGTTCAGCTGATTTTTTATCATCCATGAAGGAGAAAAGGCCAAATCCACCCAGTTTTTGTTTGTCTGAACCCCCGCCAAGAGAAAATACAGAAGGAACTTTAAACAGACTTTCTGACTCAGATGATTCTGTCCCGCCAAACATGGAAAACAGACCTTTTCCTGCTGACTCTTTATTGGAACATTTATTGCCTGTTTGTGTTTGGAAAAACTGAGCACTGCTCCCACCAAACATGGAGAACAAGCCAGAACCAGTATTATCTTTGCACGTGGATAATCCAGGTAGGTTACCAGGTAGGTTACCCCCAATATTTGGAGCTCCTGAAGCAGGTAACCTTGATGGAGCTCCATTAGCAAGTGTTTGCTGGGTCAATGGACTACTGAACATAGAAAATAATCCTTTTCCTGGTGACTCCTTGGGTTGTTGTCCTCTAGATGGAAGCCCTACAGTAGAGGAACCTCTCAGGGCAGTTCCTGATGGACTTCTTAAACCAGGGGCAGGACCTCCCTTATGATCATATCCAGGAGTTCCTAACGGAACTGACATTACCTGTTCTCTTGTATCAGGTTGACCCTGTGGGCACAGTCCTGATGGACCACATAACCCAAGTTGTTGCTGAAAATTATTTTCACTAAAAATAGAAATCAACTTCTTTCCAGGTACTTCTTTAGGTGCAGACAATGCTTGGGTTTGTTGGTGACTAGCCCCACCAAACATTGAGAACAAACTTGTAGCTGTTGTTTCTTTAGAGGTGGAGGCCCCTGGAAGGATACCACCAAGTATTGATGATCCACTCTGAGTCTGTGATGGGGCACAAGAAGACCCTCCAAACAATGAGAAAATAACTTTGCCAGATTGCTCTTCAGGAACAGCAGTGGGTGGTAATGTAGTTTCCATTGACAACACATCTGTATTTAAAACTTCAGCTTCCAGAGATGATAATTTGTGTAATCTAGACTGCACACCTTCTTGCTCATTGGACATATCTGGTATTTCAAGAAAATCATTGGGTCCTTTTTTCTTTTTAGGTTTAGGTGATTCTGAGACCAATTGTTCCTTATTATTAGAAAGAGGTTCTTTCACAGAAACAACAGAAACTTCAGTATCTTCCTCCTTCATTGGTTTTACTATTTCTGAAGTCTCAGGACTGAGTTCCTGGTCCTCAGCCTTCTCTTTAGCATCTTCTGGTAACTTAACTAGCTCAGAATATGTTATGTCCACGATTAGGGGAGTGGGGTCAAATGAAAAAAAATCTTTATTTTGATAATCCAACACTTTACCAGATTTAGTTAACATGGATTCATCTTTTCCTGCTGACGGAAGTTCTTCTTTATCTGAAGCAGTATCCTGGACCAGTAAAGAGTGAGATACTTGCTCCTCTGTGTTTGAAAATTTTGGGGTTAAAGAAGTAAGGGTGTGCGATGAGACATTTATGTTACTCTCTGATACTTCTATGGAGGCTACTGGATTAATTATTGTGATTGATTCTACCTGATTTTCAATATGTGAAGTGTGTTTCTCAGGGACAGACACTGTAGCGTCACTTGTTTCAAACAAAAGGGAATGTTGCTTTGTGTCTTCATTAACTTCTGTGACACTCACGAAAGCATCATCTTCAGTTCTATGCAGGGACATTGTATCTTCATCACTAGGACATCCCTCCTCTGGGTGCCTTAGGGTAATATGAGGGATCAGCATCTGTCTGGAATTCAATCTTTTAAAATGTAAAGGTCTCTCCGGTACTTCAGCAGGTGAAACTGCAGCAAAACATGGAACCTCCTCAACGAATAACATCTCAGATGAAATAGATCCAATAGTAGATTCCTTTTGGGAGAAAATGTCTGCGTCAGCGTGCTTGCCTTCACTCATATCTTGTTTTGAAGCAAGCTCTGTAGCATGAACACCCTCCTGTAACCTGGAGGACTGTGAACAGGTTTCGCAATGATCATCAGTTGGTAAGATTTGTTGAGGCATATGTGTAATATGGATGTTTTTAACAGCTACTACAGAAGTTGATTTATTCCGCATTGTATTTGTTGAAGTATCCGAAATCATCAAAGAGGGTTCACACTTTGTTTTGCTCACCATTAAGTCTGCCTCCTTTTCTGGTCTCTCAGGTTGCGCAGGCATTACTGAAGATGGCTCCTGAGACTCCACCTCTACTTCTGTTATAATAATAGTGGGGGCCTTTGAGACTTGCCTGATTATGTTACTTTCTTGATAAATTGAATTTTTTCTTTGCAGTAATGGTGAGCTTGGTCTATCAAGAACACTTCTTGTGGTGGGTGAAGTACACTGTTTGTCATTTGAGAAAACACTGGGAGGTGGGGCAGTGTGTGAAATATTTTGAAGCCCTGGGGATGAACATTCCATAGAAGGAGATGTTGTAAGTTCTGTATTTACAAATAGTGCAACTGGTGGTAGTTCCATGGGAAGAGGTACAACACGTCCTGAGCATGCAAGAGTTTCAACAGGCGTACATGCAGGACTTTCAATAGGGGTACACACAGGAGGTTCAACAGAAGTACATGGCACTCCTTTATGCACTAGACTTGGAGGATGCAGAGATGATGGAGAAAGATCAGTAGGACAATATGCTTTAGACTCTACTGTATGCACTGAACTTGGAGAAGATTGTTGCAGCTGTTGGAGTTGAATTGTTGTAGTTGGAGCAGTATATCCTGGACTTGGAAGAGGCAAAGGTGGTGAAAATCTGATGGCTTTTTTTGCAACACATCCTGGACTTGGAAGAATCTTAACAGGGCTGTTTGTCACAGAGGGCTCTGCTGTATATGCAGCACTTGTAAGTGATACTGCAGGTGGGAATTCCATGGGAAGTGGGGCAGTATATCTAGGACTTGGAAGAGGTGAAGACAGTGAAAACCCAGAAGCATTCGATGCAACATATACTGGGCTTGAAAGATTCTTAACTGGATAGTATGTCACAGAGGGTTCTGATATATGTGCTGCACTTGAATGTGGTACAGCTGGTAGGAATTTCAAGGGAGGTCGGGCAGTATATCCTGGACTTGAAGTAGTTTTAAGAGTACAAGCTGTCTCAAAAGGCTTTGCTGTACATGCTAAATTTGCAAGAACCACAGTAGGAGGATTTTCCATGGAGGACTGTACAATGCTTGCTGGAATAGTAGATGAAATACCTTCCATAGACATTGATGCCAATCTCATGACAGGTTCGACTTTAGCTGAGGAGAAAGGATGGGTAGGAATTGGGGTCATCTGTTGGTCTCGCACAGATCTGCAAATGGATCCTGTCCTTTGCTGAATTTCTTCAGATCTTTGTGGAATTTTGTCCTCACCTGCTACTGAAGTTGTGCCATCAAACTTTGAAATCAAGCCTTTGACTGATTTAGTAGCGTTTTCAGGGTTTGGGGCTGTAGTAATGGCCAAAAGAGGCTTTCTTTCTAACTCAGCAGAAGAACCATTACAAGTCGAGTCTGATTGGGCTAAAGAGACTTCAGAAATTGCAGTAACTTGGGACCTACTCTGCCCAGCTGCATGTTCAATGGTGCAAGATGTGAGATCTGTAGACAATGAAGTAAAAATGTTGCTTACATTATTGCACTCTTGTCCATGGCTAGTCACAGATGACACTTTCTGTCCAGATACAAAGGTAACTACTGAGGTAAGGTCTGAAGCCTTGCTTGTGTTTAGGACATGAGGTATTTCTGGAACATAAGTTGATGAATTAAGGATAGGAACCCAGCTTTGAATGGTGTTTTGTCTCAAATTTTCCATTGTTGATTGTTTGACGGGGGGGCCTTCTGAGATAACACTTTTTTCAAGACAATGGTTCTTATATGTGAGCTGTGCCTGAGGAAAAGATGACTCAGTAGTTTTCTTTTGTTCAACAGAAAGTGCAGATACAGGTTCTGGAAGAATCTGAAACCCATGCATGTTGAAATTATTTTTCAAGTGCTCTGCTGTTTCTCTAAAATTTGTTGATGATATAGGTGTAGCAGTCTGGACAGTTGGATATGTATTGTGTGACTGAGTAATGTATGGTTCTTTTCCTCCAAGAGTCTGCAGAGTATATTGTGCTGTTGTGCAGATTAGCATCTGATCCGTTGCTAAAGATGTTAATGGATATTGACCAGAAAGAAAAGAATTAGTTGGTATTGAAAGGTCTTTGGTCCCAGTCATTTCTGCATTTGCATCAAGGGCAACTGTCAAATCAATAATTGGTGTATATTTTTTCTGGTTAGTTGTTCTCAATCTTTGTTGATGCGTTTGTTTATTCTTCAATATAACCTCTTTTGTGAAATCTAGCAACTGTCCATTCTGCATACTGGATGGATCATAGCACCGAGAACGTGAAACTGAGAAGTCTAATGGCTTACTCTGAGTTTGCAATTCGACGTTCTGTTTCAAAGACGAATAAAAAAGTTTATCTCTGTGGTAAGAGGATGTCTGCACACACAAATGAATTTCTGCTGTATGATGTCCTGTGCTTAGTACTTTCTTAGCCAGTAACTCTTTTTGAGACAGTTGCTCAGGATCTGAAATAGCTTTCACAATTAAGGGCATGCCAACCAAATCTTTTTTACTAATCACATTTTTTGTCTGAACAAGAGCCATTACTTTGCCAGGTGACATTTCAAGAATTCTTCCTGCTGCTTTGTCAGGTTCCTTAATTGCTGCTCTTACAGACATATCCAGAGTGTTTTTGATTGTGTTAGCTGGTGCTGAGGGAATATTCGCTAATTGTGCACTGGGAGATCTTGATCTGAAGACTGAAGAAGGTGTCCCTGGTAACGTTTGGTCAAACGGGACTTGCTTTTGACAATGGTTCTTATTTAAATCTGTATGCAAAGTATGAAGTTTTTTGGGTTGTTCTGAAGTGTTTACCACTGATGGCAGAACAGCAAACATTTGTAATGCTTGAACATCAGTGTTGGAGTTTGTTTTTACAAATTTAACCATACCAGAGTGTTTGGTTTGACTTAAATCTTTTGAAGACCTATCTAATGACAAAGCCATACCAAGACCAGGTCCTGTGATATTAAACAAGGGTTTGTTTTTCACCAACGGCATGACTTCTGAGGAAGATGTGTTGCCAGCTGGTTTTAGAGACATGTCCAGAGATGCATTAACCATATTTGCTGGAGACAATGCAGAGGGTGTTTTGTTTTCTTTTGCATTTTGTGATGAATTCTGGCTGATTGTTTCTACAGACTGATGTTTTCTGAGCCATGGCTTTATTTCTGGTGTTGGATGCTTTATAATTGAAGATCCAACAGTTACTTCACTGGCTTCCAAAACATTCTTGACCTTACCTACAACTGGTAGCATTTCAGTGTGGGAGATCACTGTTCCCTCAGTTGTCTTAGAGACCAAATTTTCTGATATATCTAATGTTGCTTTTAAAGGATTTGCTGGAGATGTCACTGTCCCCTTTAGGGCAAAGCTGTAAAGTGTAGTTTGGTGTTGGGTAACAGATTTTATTTGTGAAGTCATGTTCACCATTTGATGTGTAGGCTTGGTGATTATATCTTGTGACTTATATCTTCTAAGAGGTGGCTTTTCTTTGGTTGCCAGAGGGTCTACAACCAAAGATATCCCACCAAACTCATCAATTATACCTGAAGTTGACCTTGATCTTCTACTTACAAGTGATACTGCTTCATCTGAAGAGATCGCTGTTCCCTCAGCTGGTTTTGAACACAAATCTAATGTGGTTTTAATGGAATTTGCTGGAGCTGATGCATTCTGACATGACTGAGAAAAATGTGCTGACAAATCTCTGTTTGTGTTGTAAGCAGGTTGCTCTCTGTACAGGACTGGGCTTGCTTGAGAGGTTTTTGTGTTAGATTTTAGTGGCGGGACTTCCCCAGTCATAGTTTCTTGTTGCAATTGAATTTGTTTTGTCTTTACAGTAGAGGGATCTACAATCAAAGGTACCCCAAAAGAACCATCACCTATACCTGCAACTGAAGTTCGCTTGCTCCTTACAAGTGGCACAACTTGGGTTTCAGCAGTTAGCTTGTCCAAAGGACTAACCATTGCTGCTGAAGACATATCTAAGGTATTTCTGACCAAGTTTGCAGGTGCGGTGCTCTTACAACAAGGCTGAGGAGTTCCTGGAATTATTTTCATTGAATCATTTAATAAGGGTGGCTGATGTTTAAGTTGGGCAAATTGAGATCTTAGATGTATTGTCGAGTATTTCTTTATTTCAGGGCTTGTAGGCTGTAATGATGACGTTCCTTGATGTGTGGCATTTTGGTCTCTACTACAATCTTGTTTGGATCCAGGAAATTTTGTAGACAACTTTGGGGATGTATTGATAGATTGTCTGCCAGAGATTTCAGGTGTTGTGCCTACCTTAGAACAGTGAACCGAGACTTGCCTGACAAGCTTGGATCCTATACTAGGTGATGAAGATGAGTGTTGATCAGTCCTACGCACACATCTTAATCGTCCTGAATCTGGTGGGCAAAATTTTGGGGAAGGAGGAGCAGAAACAGTTCTCAGAGGTACTTCAGGTATAATTGGGAAAGGTTTGGTAAGTTCCAGTGCAGGAAATGTCATATTTATTTCTTTGCCCTCCTCTTTAATATCAACAGTCAGATCAATTCCTACATCTTCGCTTATATCTGCTTGACAGGCACACTGATGTTTCTTTCTAACTCTTTTCAACCTCTTTTTGGTAAAGTCAAGTATATCCTCAATTATCATGTCATTATTACACAAACTAGGTAATGGGTGTGTGGTATTGCTACCTAGGCATTTCACTTTGTTTTTTAATGATTCAGAAAAGTCTAAAGGTTTATTCCTCAAAAGAGAGTCTAGTGCTTGTTTAGGCCTATTATAAAGTAAATTTTGTGGTGGTGGTAAGGGTCGCTTTTCATGACATGTAGCAACTTTTGGCAGCTGAGGTAAAAGGGGACATGTTGAACTCTGGACTGCTTCGGTTCTAGATGTTTCTAAGGATTGTGCTGACATTGAGGATTGTCTTCCAAGTTGTGGTCTATGGGACACAGCAGAGGATGAGGAACCAGAAGAACACTGTAAACTTGAGGTTGACCTTCGCAGACTAGACAGTATGATTTGGGAGGAAGTGGTTGTAACAACTGAGGGCTCAGTCCTTGGTGTTGCAGGAAGTGATCTGGCTGAATTGGTAGATGCTTTAGAGGATACTGGAGCATCTGGAAGTTTTCTTTGAGCATGCTGATTCTGTGGGACAATTTTAAAACCTGACAAGTTGCTGTTTGTAGTGTTTGATGTCATGATTTTAGATGATTCAACATCTTTTGTCTTAGCACCAAAGTTATTCAGTAAAACCTTTTTATTAGTTTCCTCTACAATTCCGATCTTAATCTCAGGAGTTGGAGGATGACATGTAACAGAAGAATGCTGTCTATAAGTTACAGATGTAGTTTGTGAAGCTATATTAGCTGACAAGCCTGTAGCCAAATGCCCTGGGAACAGATTGTTAATCTCCTGATTTTTCCAGTATGGTCCACCATTATTTCCCCTTTTCACTGTGCTTGTAAGGTCAGATGCTTCCATTTGCTCGCTAGGATTAATTCCTTTTGGTTCATGCTTGCTTACTTTTATTTTCTGCAGCTTGTAAACACTCAAATCAACAGGATGCTCAGTCTGTCCAATTATGGAATCTTGAAGCATTTCAGAAAATCGTTCAAGGTTCATATTCATAATTCTATCACCTTTTTCAAAGGCTGAAGACAAATCAACAGGAGAACTGGAAGCACCACCTTGACTATTACGTGGAACCCAGAGCATTTCATCTTCATTAAACAATGGTATCTTAAACCCACAAAGTGTCTTCCTTGGTTCATCTTTGTTCTGCAAGATATTTGAGATATTCTCTGCAATTTCTTCTAAACCATGTATATTCTCCTGGGTAGCATATGCATAGAGATGCTTTCCACTTCTGTCAGTTAGTAATGAGTATATATAATCCTCATCTGCATAAATATAATACCCACAATCCCCAGCCTCAGCTGGCCACCACATTCCTTGCTCCAACAGTGAAAGCCATTGCTGGTACCATTCTGAATCCTCTAAGAATATGTCATCTTCTGTATCTCTGGTGATTGCAGAAAACCTGCTGAGATCAACTGCACCTGCTGTCAAATCTATGGGACCTTTTTTGACTGTCAATCGTTTAATAAACTTTGAGGCATCAAACTGTGGATTCAGAGTGTGATTCTGAACATGTTTGCCAGATATGCTACAGTCAAAAAGTGACTGGCAATGTGTGAACTTTGTTGGCGTTCCTGCTGAGTCTTTCTCAATCCAGTGGTTTCTGCTTGTTTCATTAATAAAATGATCCATATCAGCACAACTTCCCCAGAGTTTTCTGCTCTTGATGCTCATGTCAAAAACGGTATCATCCTCTGCATCAGCCTGTGGAAGTTGCTTTTGAAATGATGAACTGACTAGATTCTGCCAGGGATATGAAAGTATGTGAAATTGTCTGGGATCCATATTTCTCAGATTCCACCATGCAGGCTCCTGCATGACTGTTTCATGCTTGTTTGATGATGCATCCTCTTGAAGTCCTGAATAATACTCTTGAGCGTGTGTTTCCATGGCTTCTAATAAGGCATAATCATTCAGTTGTTGCCAAAGAAGTGCCTCTATGAGACACTGGTGTTCATACAGTTCAGGTGGAACTACACCATGCACAGCAAATAAATATAACAGATCCTGATATCCATATTCAGTCGATGTACCATACAAGAGCCTGTGGACTTCCTCTAGGTATTGCTGTGTAGACTTTACTGCTGGATGCAGTGTTACAGGTTCCTGAGTCTGAGTGCTAGATTTTGAACATGAAATGCTGGTAACACTAGACACCTCCTCTATATTCTGTTTATGAAGTAGTAGATCAATAAATCCCTTGTCTGATTCCTTAGTTATTGTTGCCTTACTAGCTTCACTGCTCTCTGATTTAAAAAGCCCAGAGGCCATTCCCTTTCTAGCAGTAAAAGTAGGCTTTGGCTCATTTGCGTCCTTTAATTTCGATAAGCTGTCATCCTCTGACCCCTTACTGAACAATCCTGACAGAAAAACTTTCTGCAATGGTGCTTTTTGATCCTTTTCATTACCCCAATCCTGAGTGGACTCTTGCTCAATTGGTTTGGCTCTTTGAATCTGTGGACGATTCTGAACAGGTTTAGGTTCATCATGTTGCTGTGGCTTCTGACCTGAAGGAACATGGAATGAATCAGAATTATCTTCAGATTTTGCAGAGATTTTGCCAAAAAATGCAGACAAAATTCCACTTTCTTGAGCACTGCAATCTTGTGCTTCTAATTTGATAGCTGTATGGGGGTTTGATTGTGTCTGCTTCTGTTGTAATTCTTCTGATGCAGAAATCTTGATAATACTAGACAAAAAACCTCTTGGTTGGCTTTGCGGATGTGCTGCTCCTGGTGGTAGTGGTTCCTTTGGAGCTTGTTGAGCCTGCCTGTTGGATTGTTGTAGTAATCCAGTTGAGGGCTGTTGCTGCTCAGCAGACAATTTTTTAGAGGCTGCAGTTACTGTACTTCTTTTGACAACATCAGTTAGGACTTGACTTGCTGGAGGAGATTGGTGGTCTGGCACTGGATGTCCTGACCTACATGCATGTTGACTGGGTGAACCTTCAGCTGCAGGATGTTGAGGTGTGGTATCAGTGGAAATCAATTTGTTAAAAAGACCAGAAAACAGACCTCTCTGTTGTGGCTCAGGTGCTGCAGCTGGCTGTACCGGGATCTTATCCTGTCTCTGTAAGGGCTGCCTGTTGCCCTGCTGCTGTTGCTGGTGATTCATTTGTGTTCCTGAAGGAGATTTTTGCTGTTGTGATGGGGGCCTGTTAGTGGAAAAAAGCCCTGATAAAAGACCAGGAGATGGTTGCTGGGCTGCATTTTCACTTGGGTCCGACTGAACAGACTGAGATGATGTGTCTACAATCTTATTGAACAGGCCTGAAAGAATCCCAGTTCGTTCGCTTGGCTGTGCCTCTTGATGTGGAGCCAGATTTTGCCTATTGATCTGTTGTGAATTAACATTCTTGGGGGATATCTGGTTATCAGTATTGGCTTCTGATGTACTAATTCCAAATAAACCAGAAAGAAAGCTTCCTTTTTCAGCAGAAGCAGATTGTTGTGATGATTTATGGTCTTGGCTAGCAGCTGGGAGGTATGACTGCTGAGGTGTACTCTCAGCTACAGATATTTTGCTCCGAAATCCCGACGGCATTGGTGTTGGTTCTGCTGATTGTTGATTGAACTGATTGCTAGTACCACTTGGGTGTTGTGTGCTTGATGGTGCAAGTGCACTCTCTGTTAATCTCAGAATTCCACCAAACAGTCCTCCTGATTGGGCTTGAACTGGTGGTGCATTACTCTGAGTATTTGATTGTTTATGATTTGGTTGCTGACCACCACGATTTCGTGGTTGCTCCGGCTGCTGATCTGGACCTACATTCCCAGTGCCACAAACATTTTCTGCACCTGGTAATTTAAAAAGTCCTGATAAGAGACCTCCTGGATGTGATGGAGGTGTAGCTGTTTGAGATGGTGGCTGGTTTGACCCTTGAGTGGTCGCTGGCCTTAATAAAGGTTGACTGATTTGTTGGGGAGGAGCGGATGAAGAACTTGATACAGTGTCATTGGCCATTTTAAAAAGCCCAGATAAAAGCCCACCACCTTGTGGATTTGCAGCATTGTCAGTGGATGCAGCGCCTTTCCTTGTAGCTGTCCTACTACTTTCATTGCCCCCTGATTTGTGAATGCCAGAAAGCAAATCTTTTCCGACACTAGAATTATTTTCATCATTTATATGAGTAGCAGTTGTATCCTTTAATTTAGATGAACTATCCTCTTCTGATCCCTTACTAAATAACCCTGCCAGAAAACCTTTCTGTGATGTTGCTTTTTGTTCCTGTGATGGTTTTGGGACACCAGCAAGTGAAGTAGAGCCGGGATGATTTTCACACTTGACAGGCTGATGTTGAACACCAGCTGGTTTATTACCTGTGCCAACATTTTCTGTGGCAGCCATTTTTAAAATTCCAGAAAACATCCCTGTTGATTGATGTATGGCACCTTGTTGAGCCTGGTTCTCATTTGTAGTGCTGGTGAGAGATGAAAACAGTGTTGAGAGAAGTCCACCTTCTTGAGGCTTATCTGACGTTTTGTTGCCACTAGATGACACTGTTAGCAGACCCTGGGGTTTATACATTGCTTCTTCTTCAGGCTGGGCCTGCCCTTGAAGCTCTAAAGGATCTGCTTGAGTCTCAGTTTTAATTATACATTGCTCCTCATTCACTGTGCCAGTCAAGCTTTCAGGGTGGATATCGGCTTCAGATTTTAGTGTTGCATCATCTTCCGCCATTTGTTCTTCTTGTGCTACATCCTCTGTAGTAGAATCTTCAACTGCTTCAGGTGCCACTACAACAGTGGGTATGTTTATTGGGGCTGTTGGTTTTGATGGAAATTGTGCAATTGTTTCTGGTTTAGGTGATTCAGCAGGACTCATTTTGAAAAGATTAGAAAACCATCCTGTATCCGTATTTCCCTTTGGAACACTCTCCAGCAGCATAGCACGACTTAGGAGAGGTGATTTAGTAGAAGTATTAGAAACACCTTGTTTTGAAGTTGTTGCATCCTCACCAGGTCCCAATTTCAGCAGCCCAGAGAAAAGTCTACTCTCTTGTTTTGGTGCTTGAGGAGTGGCAGGAGAATCAGAAGAAAAGAAGGAAAGCTTTAATTTGTCTCCAATAGAAGCTGGTGCATCTTCTGATTTAGGGGATTCAGAGGGTTTGAATATCGAAAACACAGAATTACCAGATGGACTCTCAGCAGTTTTATTGACAGGGGCAGGAGTCGTTGTCATGAAAGATGTGAGTGACTTTTTAAAAGGGCTAAAAAATCCAATGTCGTCAGCTGTTTTTTGTTCTTCTGGTTTAAGAGTCATTTCTCTAGAAGGGACATCAGTTAATTCTCCTGATGACTCGGTTTCTGGTAATAGTTCCACTGATCCACTGCATGAGCCTCCACATAAAGAATGATATTCTGGTTGTGAGGCAGATTGCTCTGTTAACAAAGTTTTAGTTTTATCTGTCAAGCCTTCTTTTGACTCAGTGCTTCCATGAGAGTTGTTTGGTGTTTCTGGCTGTGTTACTTCACCTGCAGGTTTGTCTCCAAATATCCTGAAGGGACTAAGTCTTCCCAAGACAGAATCAATCACAGACTGTGTGTGTCTTTCAGTGGATACCTGAGCCTCAGGACTAATTGCAGCATTTGCTGTATCTTCTGCTCCTTCCAAACTAGCTGGACAGCTGGTCTCTGATGACTGAAGAGGTAGAAGTGACTGCAGGGGGGATTTCTTATCTGCATTTGGCTGCTGATGAGCAGGTGGAACAACTGCAACAGGAGTTGGGCTACCATCTGATTTTGGTATGAAGGACAACGATTTAGAAATGCCTGACTCTGGTTGAAGAGGTAAAGGAGAGCAGGTTGTTGTTGTTGATGTTGTTGTCATAGCAGTGGTATCTGAGGTCTCACCTGTTGAATTGATGCCTACAAGTGAGCTAAACAAGGAGTTCATAGCATTTTTAACCCCCATGATACCCTGTTCCACTGCAGTTTCTTCCTTTGCCTCATCTGATTTGCTATCTCTATTCTTTTCCTTGTCAACCATCTTTGATTTGTTGTCAGACACGTGCATTTCCTCATACTTACTAATCTCCTCCTCGCGTCCAGCAAGATATTCAGTTACTGCATCGACAATCTTCTGCAGTTCATTCATGGTATCAATATAGTCATCACTTGGTCCCATGACTGGTGAAATGTCATCTAAACCTCGAGTACTAACATTTCCCCTTAACTCACAATAACTGTGTGGCCTTTCACCATAAGAAGAAATATGTTCATTTCTATTGTAGTAACTGTCATATTCACATTGTGTATCCTCCTCAATAAATGCCATGACATCCAAATCCTCCTCAGATCCAAGAGAAAACTGAACTTCTGCTGATCCCACTGACTCATATTCGCTCCTTGTCCTCATCCTGGCTTCTTCTTTCTCCCGATAAATTGCATAGTTCTCCAGAATGTCGTCAATGTGAGTTTTTGCCCACATTCTTGTCTTGTACAGCAGACTCTCTTTATATGCCTCTTTGTCTGCCTCCTGTTGATGAAGCTTCCTAACTGAAGGAATGATGGCGATCTCTGGAGGAGAGGTTTCATCCTCAAAGCTTCCTGCTTCTTTATAGACCAGGCGAACCTCTCCACGTCCCACACCAGGTGTCTTTATAGAGTTTCCAGCTTCATCATATTCATTAGCCTCTGGAGATGTCGCCTCACACTCCACAGTCTGATAAAAACGGCTTCTCGTAGAGTCACCGGGACTGCCTACGATGCGATAAATTTCACTCTTTGTTTCATCATCATCGTCCCATGTTTTCTGTTCTGATTCCAGATAGTCGTCTAAGAGGTTTTCGTCAAGTTTGTATTTAGCCTCCCAGTCCTCAACGCCCATACCTGAATCAACAGGTACAATCCTTACCCCAACTCTACTGTTTGGATGTCTTGTGATCCGGGTAAAAATAGGATGCAGAAAAATAAAATTTAAGAAAAGAAAGTGTTAGAGGCAAAGTGTGAGACAAAATAAAATCATGGACTTGAAATAAAAAAGTAAATACATAAAAAATTTATAGAGATAGAATTATATATATATATATATATATATATATATATATATATATATATTAAATTCACTATAAAAACACAGAGAGGCACTCATGTCTCAATA
>JAQMYM010000014.1:471655-489254 GCA_030014255.1 Parauchenoglanis ngamensis
TCATATATGTTCACACACACACACACACACACACACACACACACACACACACACACACACATGGCTCAAGGACGAGTAGGGAGTGTTCAGGAACCAGGTTACATGATGGAATAGGACCTTGAGCTCACACACACACACACTAACTCAGCTACACAAACTTTTTGTGTGGTTTCTGAAACTATTACTGTGTGTGTGACCCTAAACCTTGACGCTACACTGAGATAGTCCTGACACCAATGATCGGATCCGATCAGATCCAGCGTGTTCCCCGATCCGATCTGCTGCCGTGTTTTGATGCAGCGTGACGTTGGCTCTTATCCGTGAGCATGTAACGCAGAGTGTGTTCACACACACCCCGCCCTCACCCTGTCTCACTGTAAGGCGTCAGATCGGACTCTGACTCCGCCTCCGCACTCGAGCGCTTTGTGAGGGAGAAGAAACGAAGAATTAGATTCTTATTGCTGAAGTGATGCTGCTGTTTCAGTTTTAGTGGAAATTGTTGCAGTTCCGGCTGCGGCTCGAGGGCCTCGCGGTGGGGTCTGAAACCCCACCCCTCATCGCCTTCCGCTTTAAAACCCCGCCCCCAGACAGGACCCGCCCCCAGGCTGGACCCCTCCCCCTCTATAGCTCAGTGTGCAGTGTGTGAGCTCGCCGTAACACTGAATGTTGTGTGTCCTGTGTAGCTGCCGTGAGAATTGAGACTGGAGTGTGTGCTGACATGAAGGTGTGACATCAGAGATGTGTGTGTGTGCATGCTCACATGTGCTGCAGCAGATAAAGAACATTCTGTAGTGCTGCATGCAGATAAGCACAGAGACCCTGCACTCAGTGACACCCTGTGTGTATGTTTGTGAAATGTGTACATTTTGTTTGTGTGTGTGTGTGCGCGAGTGTGTGCATCTGTGTGTGCACCATTGTTTGTGATAGCATCATGACTTCCTGAGCAGTCCCAAGTCCCGGCTATCTTCTCTGAACTGTGTCTGTGTGTGTCTGTGTGTGTCTGTGTGTGTCTGTGTGTGTCTGTGTGTGTCTGTGTGTGTCTGTGTGTGTCTGTGTTCTCCATGCTGGTCCTGACAGCTGAGTGTGTTCTGAGTGAAGGTCACCTGACCTGGTGTAACGTGTATGTCCAGAATGATCTCCTGCGTCACCACAGGGAGCTTTTTTTAGGCTTTGACCTTTGACCTACGGTCAGTTCTTTAACGCTGCACGGGACAGCATGAGATTAGCTGGAGATCACTTTCATAAGGCTGTGCTGAGTACAGTGCCGTGTGTGTGTGTGTGTGTGTGTGTGTGTGCGATCAGCTGTAATTGACCCGTCTTGGGTTCGGAGTCCACTCTGCACTTCTTTTAGCCCGAGCACCCAGAATGGCTGCAGCTCCGTCGCCTCTGATAGACGGCCGTCTCACTTCTGTAACTGATTTCTCCTCACGTGGTCCATCAGCTGATCCTCTGTGTAGAGGAATCCATTTAAAACGCTTTTTAACATCCTCATACAAAACTGAAATGTGACGAGTGAATGTTCAAGCGGTTAAAGTCACAAGAAAACTCACTTCCTGTTTACTTCTTGGCTTGATATGAGGTTAAAGATGTAGATGATCAAACAAAAGTGCTGTACATCGTATTTTCTCTCCTGAACATTGGAAACATCTCGCGTTTGTGTGTGTGTGTGTGTGTGTGAGTGTGTGTGGGGCGTGAAAAGGGGGTGTATCCTAACCTGCTGCTTGGAACTGACTCTTCTTCCTGATCTTGTGATTGACAGTTCGGCGTCTCTGGAATGCCCTGCTCAGGATGCAGCCCGCAAGCGACCCATCAGGAGCCCCGGAAGGGCGTGATTGGCCACTGGCCTCGTCTGGGCGGAGCTTGAGGGAAGACGTCATCTGTTTTTGTTCACAGCTTCACTGACACTCCGCCCCTTTGGTGAGTAACTGTGAGTAACTAGAGATACTAATTACCAGTTATACTAATACACTAATCTCTCTCCCTCTCTCTTTGTCTCCCTCTCCAGGCCTTTGTTCTTGTCCTGAGTAGGAATGCTGTTGTTGCGTCACACGAGCAGCATCGGAGATGGCCGAACTCGGGGGCTAGGCTCGGGGTCAGAGGGCAAAGGTCAACACTGGTGGACGTGGACGAACTCGGATACTGTTGAGAAGGAGCCGGCACACGTGTAAGCGGGCTCTCGCTCACGCAGCCGATCAGCAGGTACACGTGGTGCTGTTGGAGGAAACTCCTCAGCGACAGGGTGGTGTGATGAAGCGCAGTTACTGCTACAAGCCCTGACGCTGATTAGTTTCCCCAGGGCTGGTGCACCACGGCAATCAGTCAACAATTATAATATTTATTCATTAAAAACAGCACATTGCACTTTTTATCCGTTTACAGTTACATGTGATGTGAAGCCTCCAGCATAGCAGCTGTAACACAGTGCCAGGTTCCGCACACTGGATACTGATTTCTACCTGCTTCAGAATACCTGTTAGCTAGCGTTAGTTAGCTAGCTGTGTTGGTCGTCTCACTATGTTGAGACACACACACACTACTGTTTTCTTGTCAGTGGCATTACACACTGCTGTTCTCTGTTGCATCACCTCCAGCAGTGTGTAACGCTCGTCACGGTCCGCTTCTGAACGGTGTGTTCAATGATCAAATGAGGGAATGTGGATGCTACCTGAAATAAACAGACGTGATTCTGCTTCATGCAGTCAGTCCTGACGTGGTGCACACGTCCCATCGTCTAACCGTGCTGTCCTGTCCGTCGCTCGCGGTAGCTTGAGTCAGGAGCCAGCACTCGCACTCGCACTGCCATGACATCAGAATTACCAGGAAAACCACACGCGAGCGTTTAGACGTGACCCTCATGACCAGCTATCGGATACATTTACATTTACATTTATGTCATTTGGCAGATGTGTAAATGAGATCTATGTAAGTCGCTCTGGATAAGGATCTCATTTACACAACTGAGCAGTTGAGGGTTAAGGGCCTTGCTCAAGGGCCCATCAGCGATAACTTGGCAGTACTGGGATTTGAACTCACGACCTTCCGATCACTAGTCCAATGTCTTAACCACTGAGCTACCACTGCCCACTGGATACGTTCCAGATTTCGAACCTGGTTTGAATGTGACTCCGATCAAAATTTTAAAAAAATACAATCCGTGATGGTTCCACGTCGTTCTGTGATCTGTCACCTATAACGCACGGGATTATGGGTAATGTAATTAAAGGTGGTGGAAGTATTAGAGCGAATCTGGCGTTCAGTCCCGATTGTTGTTCACATGTTCCTTCTGTCTCCCTCCGCTGATGTTTTTCAGGCGTACTGCTGTAAGGCATTATGGGAAATGTAATATGCCAGTCCTAAAGCGGAACTCCGGGATCTGAAAATTGTCCAGTTCCTTTTTTCGCTCTCCTGCTGAACTCTGCAGAACTTTTTAGAACTTTTTAAAAATAAATATACGTCAGTTACCGTGCAACTGTTTTAAAAAAAAAACAAAAACGTCACCATGCGTCATATCCACGTGGAGCTGGTCCGGAAGGAGGCGCAGCCTGGAGATCTGCCGCCGCCCAGAGACCCACAGGTGACCTTCGACCCCCAGCCAAGACCGTTGAACCAGGAGGAGCTGCGGCTGCAGAAGGTTTATCAGCTTTCCATCTTTTCCCAGAGAGGAGGGTTTAAAGGGGGTATGAAGCGTGGGTTAGAGGAAGCCTCGGACCCCGTCGTCGCCCCCAAACGTCTCCTTCAGGACGATGAGGAGGAGGAGGATGAAGAAATGGAAGGGGAGGTCCTGTGTGGCAAAGGCTCCGCCTCCTTACTACCTCCTCTCCCTGCAAAAGATTCTTTTGCCCCGCTGTCACCCAAATCACCCCCTATGGTGGACCCTCAAGTTCCCTCTGCTGCCCCTCCGGAGCCCATGGAGTCTTCACGTCCACCCTTAACCCCCACCGAGGCTGTGGAGTGGGGGGCGGAGCTTGAAAAGACCCCGCCCCCTTCAGAAAGACAGTCCCGCCCACCGTCGCCCCCTTCCTGCTCCAACGGGTCGAGTTCGTCAGACAGGAGCGGTGAGGTGAAGAAGAAGAAGCTGCTGTCGTTCAGTGACGTCGGAGACTCCTGCTCGGAGGACGAAGGACCCTCGACGTCCAAACGCTGCCGTCTGGCCCTGACCCCCGGGATCGGACTGGCCCCGGGACGCAGCACCGACTCCAAGGCTGCCCCCTACTGGACACACCTCCTGCCCTCAGCCAGAGAGCAGGGCAAGGTACACACATACTCTCTCACACACACACACACACACACACACACCTCAGCAGTTACACTCCAACAATCATGTTTCCTCACACACTCAATAATGTTCATGATGTACTTGACAAACCTGCTGAGTGCTAAATGAGGCGAGAACACACACACACACACATATTCATAGTGTTCCCTCACACAGGGACAAAGACAGGATTTCTGAGGGAATCTTTTTGTAATTATTTATTCAGAAATTTTTTATTTTAATTTTAGCTTAATAATCTTCACCGCTAATGCTAACCGGACAGGAATTTAACAGGATCCTTAAATTATGTTTCGAATCCTCTCATAATGCTAACACTAGTTAGCTAATGCTAGCATGAATATAAACTAACCTGACAGGATTTCTGCGATTATCACACTCATAAATGTACTGAATTTACTGCTATTGCTAGTTACTAGCCAGCTAGCCAACATGATTTTAGTCTTGTTTATTATGCTAATGCTAGCTAACATGTCAGGATTTCTGAGAGGATTCAACATTTTTTTCCTTTGAATCTTTATCATGACTGCTAACACTAACCTGACAGGATTTCTGAGAGGATCACATTCAACTGTCCAGGATCTTCACTGCTATTGCTCAATAATGCTAACCGGTGAGCTAAAGTGAGCTAACCTGACAGGATTAAATTATCTTCACGAATGTTCACAATGCTAACACCGGCCAGTTGACTTGAATAAACAAACCTGACAGGATTTCTAAAAGAATAATCCAACTAGTCATGCTAATGCTAATGTTTACTATAACGCTAGTTCCTGGGTTAGCCTGTTTACGCTAACGCTAGTTCCTGGGTTAGCCTTTTTACTGTAATGCTAGTTCCTGGGTTAGCCTGGACCACTTCCTGTCTCTTCTCCTCAGAGCTTGGCTGAGTGTTCCCGATCGTCACGCAGGCTAAAGACCAGCACTCGCCTCAAATCGTGAGCTCAACGCTAACACAACTGTCATACACGCTTCTTAAATACTTTACGTGAGCTACCTTTAACACGCGTGTGTTTATCCCGTGTGTGTTTAGTCGTCAGCTGCGCAGTGGCAGGCGCACCGACACCAGCCGCTCGTCCTGCTCATCGTTAGCCGTTAGCAGGTCGCTTCTGGGAAACTTTGAGGTATTTCAGTAAACTGAAAATTTATGTGTTAATGTTAGTTAATCACCAACATGCCAAGTCAGAAATATGGGGACAGAATGGATATATAGAGTTCAGACTACAAGCGCGCGCGCGCGTGTGTGTGTGTGTGTGTGTGTGTGTGTGTGTTTCCCATCTCCACAGGAGTCGATCCTGAAGGGTCGGTTCTCCCCGTCAGGACGAATCGAAGGTTTTACAGCTGAGATCGGGGCAAGTGGCTCATACTGCCCCAAACACGCCACTCTACCTGTACAGGTGACCTACTACGACACGTCTGAGCACAGCGCGCCCTCACCCTTCCTGGTAACCACCGACTTTGTGTTTGTGTGTGTGTGTGCGTGTGTGTGTGTGTGTGTGTGTGTCACATTGCGTCATGCCCATGTTGTCTACTCCTCCGTCAGGGTGTGATCTCACTGGAGCCACTGGGAAAGAAAGGATACAGTGTACCTAAAGCAGGGACCATACAAGTGGTGAGTCACCAAGCGTCCTGTCAACCTGTCTGTCTCACGCCAGTGTTACTGGCTGACGAGTGTTAATTAGTGTGTTAATTCTGCTGTGTTTGGTGGTCAGACCTTATTCAACCCCAATAAGACTGTGGTGAAGATGTTCCTGGTGACCTACAACTTCGGGGACATGCCTGTCAATCACATGACCTTCCTACGCCATCGTATCTTCCTGGTGCCTGTGGAGGAAGGGGTGGAGTCAGGGGCGGGGTCAGAAAGCTCCACCTCCAACAGGAAGAAGATTCTATGCTACCTGATACACCTTAGGTCTGACGTTCTGCCTGACTCTAACCTGAACACCTCCTGCAGAGTTATTAATAAATAACACGCTTCTCTGTAAGTCATTAAACACCCTACGTCATGTCTCTCTCCTTCTCTCTCGTAGATTCCAGAGCTCCAAATCTGGAAAGATCTACTTGCACAACGATATCCGGCTGCTATTCTCCCGCAAATCCATCGAGGTGGACACGGGGATCCCTTACGAACTCAAATCCTTCACCGAGGTGCCAAGAAACCCCAAATACTCCCCGCGAGTGTGACCCCGACGAACTGCAGGACGGACTTGTAGAAAAAATAAATGAATAAAAAAATGCCTTCTGACTCGAGAACAGCAGAGACACACACACACACACACACACACACACACGCGACATGCCAGAACGACAGACTCTCCACTGATGTAGCTTTGTGACTGAAAAGAGTGTTTCCTTAGACAGGATGTGCTTGCTCTGTCTAAGCCCCGCCCACATGAGACTGTCGGCCAGTCGTGGCCGAGCGCGCTGACCAATCGGATCGGGTGTCTGGTGGTAGGAGTGAAGGAAGGAGGATTTGGGACGTGGCCCGCAGAGCATCTTCCGAGAAGGAACTGGTACGGAGGGGAAAACGGACTTGGGATGTTGTTCTGAATGTAGACGAGAAGGACATTTTGACTAACTGTGTTAGCATTAACAAACCGTATCGGGAGTGCGGGACGCTACACATCTGGACTCAGTCAGCCACCTGCAGGCCGGCTTTAGTACTGCAACAACAGAAACGAGAACAAAGGCCTTTAAAGAGTAACGGTGGCGCTGTATAAACCAAAGCGTTTGTCAAGTAGCACGCTGAGTTTGGGATTCAGCTCCGACACGCAGCTTTACTGTTACACAGCTTTCACTAAAGCCTGGGCGTCCACTCGCAGCCCCCTATAGGCCGCTGGTAGTACTGTGACCACAATTCTTGCTTTGTCTTTGATCAGGGTTCATGCGTCCTGAAGTTCCTCATCATGGCTGTTGCTTTTTGTGACCATTTCAGCATAATGTCCCTGCGACTCGAGGAACTCAAGACGGCATCCGTTTTAACTTCTGACTGAAGCCTAGCGAAATAATTTTGGGATTCATCTGCATGAACACTCAGTTTTAGCATATCAAGCTAGCAAACTTGCAGGTGCTTAAAACTGTTTGTTTTGAGGTGTTTAGTTAAAGAAAAGGATTAATGTTCTACGAGGCACTAAACTCCGTTGAGCCAGTTTGGACTTTTCCTGATTAAGCCTTAGCCGACTTTAATTTATTAACGTTCTTGCCTTTATAGATTCAGGAATTGCTGCCACCTGCAGGCTGGGTTTAGTAGTGCAACAAAAAGGGCTTTAAATAGCAAAATTAGCATCATGTAAAAACACGAACTAATAATTTGTTCAGAGTTAGCGAGCTTTCTTTCATCTGCTTTGACGTTTATGGATCGTGGCTTAGCGAGCAGAATTTGATGTTTAGTTCCAGTAGCTGCATTTTGATTTTCTTAAAATTATAGTAATGAGCGTGAAACCGCAATCAGAGCGACTTTGGTGCAACTGCTTAAAAAAGTTAGACATCGTAACGCGCAGAGGCTCGGCAGACTCCGAGGGCGTCCACTTTACAACGCGAGACATGTTTTTGCACAGCCTGATCATGAAGCTCCCTTTACAGTCAGCGAAGGCCTTTAAACAGTCAGTGGCGCTACGTGATGACACACAATGCTGAAAGTTAGCAAACTTTGAGCGCTTGCACTTTTTCCTACCAGGCAGAGTTTTAACTCTAATTATCCGATCCTCCAGCTTAAATAACACGTTCGCGGTCACAGACTCGAAGGTCGGAGTCCAGGCTGTTGTAGCGTCGGCGCCCCCTTCTGGACCCGAGCGGTAGTGTTTCATTTAACTAACCAAGATAAACGTGAGCAAGAGAGTGTAATATGCTGCACACTTAGAGGGCTGTGTGTTATTTTTCTTCTGGAGGGATGATGTGTGAACGGGGTGGGGGGGGGGAGCGGGGTATTTAAAATCAGATGATGTATATGTATATTTTACAGATGAAATAAAAGTTTGTGGCTTGTGGGTAAAATCAGCTCTGCGGTGACGTCTTGATGAATGTGATGAAACGTTAACAGCATCCTAGGTGAATTTATTATATGTATCACACACACGGGTCCGACAGCTACAATCCCCCTGCACACATGCTGATAAATAAAACATCTGTTAACCATGTAATATTTCTACACATATTCCTAATACATTCTGTTTCTTCCTTTACTAGCAGTTAATCTGTTTATTTCATGATCAATCCATCTGTTTATTAACTGCTGCAGAAGGCTGACTAACAGAGTACTGAGTAACTTCCAATGCCATGGTGAGGTTATTGACAAAATAATAATAAATATATGTAGATGCACTGAGTACAAATCGCATTTAAAAGCCACAAAATAAAATGATGGTCATTTATTCATGCAGGCAAAGCACATGTCGCTTAATAAAGAGAAACGCAAAGAAAGAAAGTGAAAAGACTGGGCCTGTGAACGGAAGTGACGAGACAGCGCTTCCGAAATGAAGCTGCTCGATTCCAGGGAGTCGACTCCTACTAAGATCCGAAGTGCCAGGCACCGCTTGAATCGATTCAAAGAGTCGATTCAACAATACGAGTGTCTGAAAACTATAACTACAAACCAGAAAAGCGGTATCTTATTAAATCAGTCATCTGGATATTAATTACAGCGTTTACACACAGCGCTGCTGAGTG
This sequence comes from Parauchenoglanis ngamensis, assembly GCA_030014255.1. NCBI lineage: Eukaryota > Metazoa > Chordata > Actinopteri > Siluriformes > Auchenoglanididae > Parauchenoglanis > Parauchenoglanis ngamensis. Next base: position 480,591 of record JAQMYM010000014.1, read on the forward strand.
CTGCGCTCTGATTGGTCAGAAGGTGGTGAGGAATTCTATAACAGCGGCTCTGACAGCAGTGCAGCTTTATATTAATGCGCTCGCGCTGATGGCTTACCGTTTCCATAGTAACAGATCATCCAGAGGGACGTGTACAGCGCGCGCTTCACGTAAACACGTGTACAGAAGGAGGTAAAGCTGGAACTGTAGGTTTTATATAAAGAATCAGTCTTTAAACGATAAAGATTGTAATTGTAGGTGTGATAAGAGTAAAGTGCTGGGCTCGTGCTAAATAATCAGTAACTTATTCATCACGCCACACTCCTCTTTAGTAATATAAACTGTGAGGAGTCGACTCTTGTTGCGGCGAATCGACTCCCAGCGCTAGAAAGGAGATGACGTCAGCAGCCCGGTGCCCCGGTTAGTCGCGCGCGAAGCGGGAAAGCAGTGGGAGGGGGTAAGCTGTTGTCTAACCGGAAGAAAGTGTGTGAAAAAGAAAAAGCGCCGAAAATCAACCCAAAAACTCCTGAAACAATCCCGAGCCATCCGCAGGAATCATGGCCGATCCCAAGGTGAGAGTCACGCCATCCCGCTATCACAGCCCGCGCGCGCTCTCTGCAGCATCATTTCCAGTTTATTCCGGATTTTTAGTAGAATGTGATTTTGTCTCGGGGTTGTTTCACAGGCTCGTGCGGAAATTTAAAAAAGCCGGCTCTCTCTCTCTGTGTGTGCGCGCGTGCGTGTATTTATATTTATATATAGTTATTTACATATACGTGTGTGTTTGGCGTGTACAGAGGGATGAAGCACCGCTCCTGTTTAAACCACCGTGTTTACTTTGGCGGTGTTCGTGACTTACAGCGAATTAGCGCTAATATTAATCAAACGCCATGAAACGTGAAGCAGTGACGTATTAAAACACGCCGAGTCCTCTGTAGCTAACTAGCATTAGCTCAATTAGCCGCTCCTGAGTTCTGAGACCAACGAAAGAAAAGCTAGCTAGAATACAAATAAATAAGAGCATTTTCGGTGTGAATATAAACCTGGTGTGTTTCAGCTTGTTCTCAAAGCGGCGCGTGCGTGTGTGTGTGCGCGCGCGCGCTGAGCTAGCATGAGTGCACAGATAATGCTAGTTCCGGAGTGTCCTTGCTAGTGCCTGCTAATCAGCTACACACACATTCTAGGTTCATTAGTGAGTGAGTGAGTTAATTACTGCTTAAATGTTAAAGGTTTAGGAACTCTGCTAGGCCACGATATTACCAGCTAGTCAGCTAGCATCCTAGCTAGCGAAGAAATCATTAAAAAAAACCTGCGTGCCTTTTTTTTAAAACAAAAAGGTAAGCTTGAGCGGCATGGAAACCGATTAATGACGTTTTTAGTGTGGAGTAGTTTGTATATTGTTGATGATAATCAGAGATGAGATTGCTTAGCATGCTAGGCCGGATGCTGTGAGTGAGGCGTCGCGCGCACATGGGCTCCTGCTTCTCTCACCGTGACGGAGGGATTTTATTTCGCTTTTATTTGGGGGAATAAAGGGGAATTTCCGTCTCGCTGTTGGAGAGGCGAGAGTTTTACTGATTATTCTTACAAGACGCTGCGTGTTGGAACTTTTCCCAAAAAGCTACTTTAGTTTATGTAAATGAGGCTCGAGCTGGGCGATGTGACGACATAATACCGATCACGTGATCAGTTACATCACTACACTTCTCTGCGGTTTCTGCTTGAATCTGTAGCTTGTTGTTAATGTAGCACTGCATTACACCACGATGTGATATTTTTACGTCTTGCACACTTCATCTGATTAAATATGCATAAATTTGCATACTTGGTAAAACTCTTCAGATGATGGAATTAAGATACTTTACTGCTGCCTTCTCAAGACAGGGACTTTTACGGTAAGGTCTGGTTTTTTTTAAGCAAGAAACTTCTGTCAGTATAGAGTCTAGCGCTGTGGGCGTTTTCTCTGTGATGAGCTGCTGGGATCTCGGGTTCTGAAACCAGGGGAAATTTATTTTGGGCAAGAAATCAGGACACAAGATTTTCAGGGCTGCGTGATGTGATTGCATTTAAAAGTGGGCGGGGCTTATATAAGATGAGCTCATAGTTGGTGGTCGTGAGAAGATGAAGGTCCACCTTGATGTTTTCTCCTCAGTGTCTTGCTATTAAAACATCTGGAGGTTTTTTTTTTTCCTGCTTGATGCGAGTAAGAGTCAGCTGATGACTTTCAGTGTAATGTATTAAAGCGCCGCCGCACCGAGGCAGCGTTAAACCCAGATTTCTGGCTGTCCGGGAGTGTGTTCACGGCTCGCGGCTCTGTGTTCAGACAAAAGAAAAGCACACCAGAGTGAGACTCCAAATCCCCGAGTCCTTTTATCTCAGGGCGCTGATGAATGAATGTGAGTGTGTGTGTACACTCTAAAGCGCACTCTGCATTGGTAACACGTTAAAAACACAATGTGTATCTTCTCCTCTTTCCAAAGGAAGCGCGAGATGAGCACGAGACCTCCACGGACAACGTAGAGGACTCGAACCATGACCCGCACTTCGAGCCCATCGTGTCTCTGCCCGAGCGCGAGGTCAAAACTCTGGAGGAGGACGAGGAGGAGCTGTTCAGAATGTGAGTGCTGCTAGGGGATTGTGGGTAAAATAAAGTCAAGGGTCATGGGTTTGGAGGATTGTACGGTTATCATAAGGCGTCTAATTAAAACCAAAATAAGGCTGGATACGATGTAATACCTCGTATATTAAACAGCATCACGAGAGCGTCTCCGTCCACACGTTACACACGTGGGTTCACGCTCTAGCACATTTTCCGCCTTGGCGGGACGTTTTCAGAGAGCTGTTTGTGTGAATGCTAGTAAATATCCTGGCAGTGCAGTGCACTATCTGATGCAGGTGTGGCTGTGGACCGGAGGGAGACACGGCAGTGGAGCTTTCCCTCCTGTCCCGTCCCGTCCCGTCCCGTCCCGTCCCACACCCATCCTGTCCTGCTCTCCTGGGTTTTTACAATTCGTTAGAGCTGCACATTTATATATACAAAGGTGATCCTGATTCCCGTCTGGTCATGTGATGCATAGTGAGGACTCCTGTCCCGCAGGAATCGGGACACTCGCAGGATTCCTGAAAAAATGTCAGCTTCAGCTGTGCACTGGGAGTTCTCTAAGAGTGTGTGTGTGTGTGTGTGTGTGTGTGTGTGTGTGTAGGAGGGCGAAGCTGTACCGCTTTGCGAGTGAGAACGACCCGCCGGAGTGGAAGGAGCGCGGCACGGGGGACGTAAAGCTGCTGCGCCACAAAGAGAAGGGCACCATCCGCCTGCTGATGAGGAGAGACCGCACGCTCAAGATCTGCGCCAACCATAACAGTGAGTGTGTCCACCGCTTGCTCCCGTCTCTCCCTCTGTCCCCCGTCTCCCTCTGTCCCCTCTCTTTCTCAAGTGGCTTTTATTCTCTCTCCCTCTCTCCCTCTCGCTCTCTCTCTCCCTCTCGCTCTCCCCTCTCTGTCCTCTCTCTCTCTCGCTCTCTCTCTCTCTCTCTCGCTCGCGCTCTCTCTCTGTCTCTCTCTGTCATTTAAGAAAGAATACAAAACAGTTTTAGGCTTTATAGATTATTTTATACACTGTGTGTGTGTGTGTAGTCATGCCCCTGATGGAGCTGAAGCCGAATGCAGGCAGTGACAGGGCGTGGGTGTGGAACACACATGCTGACTTTGCTGATGAAGAACCAAAACCAGAGCTGCTGGCCATCCGCTTCCTCAACGCAGAGAGTGAGTACACGCACGCACTGTAACGCAGAGAGTGAGTACACGTACAAACACGCTACACAGTACAACACATCCACGTTCTCAATGCGTAGTGAGTACACACACACACACACACACACACACACTGCATCACGCCCGTTTCTGTAACTGAGCTTGCACCCCGTTGCTGTGTGTAAGTGTATGCTGTAACAGGAAGTCGAGAGTGAAGCTGAAGCGTCTCTGAGGCCCCCTGGTGGCTGCTGCAGTAGCATGATTAGCTCCACCCCACGCATTACTCTCAGGAACAGTGTCTGGTTGACCCTGATGTCTCCCCCCGTGCTGTTCTGTGTGATGAACGTGTTTTATAGGAGTTATTTGGTGAAGAGTAAAAAGCGTGTGCTTGACGAGGTCATCATTCAGAGCCTCATGAACTCGTACACACCTGAAGCTCTGCACGGTTCTGTAGCAAAGCCTGTCCTGTTCTAACAGACCCCCTGGGGGAATTCTATCAATTTTCTGCCACGTGTCTAAGCTGTAGCTCGGCGATGCAGCGTGAGGGAGCGGCGTAACGCAGGGCAGCTGACGCGAGCTCGGCTCCATCACTCGCTGTTCTCATCTGTTTCTTCTCATTACAGATGCACAGAAGTTCAAGGTGAAGTTTGACGAATGCAAAGAGGAAGTCCGAAAGTCACTTGAAGGTAACGAATGCGCGCGCGCGCACACACACGCGCACACACACACACCCGCAGACTCACTCTGTTTGGGGTCGCCTTCTTCGGCTCTGAACTTTTTCAGTCTGCTACAGCGACGTTACAGAAATGCTCCACACTGACTCCACCCCCTGTGGGAGGAGCTACAGAGCGCTCTGCTACACCTGCTAACACTGAGAAATGTGTGTCATCCTGTGGGTGCTGCTGTTTGTAGGGACATCATCAGTGAGGGGGCGGAGTTATTGTTTCCTCGCTAACGTTGATTGTTTTATTCCTCTTCCACCACAGTAACAAGTTTTTGATTAAAGAATGTAACACTACCTTCTGTTCAGAGTTACATTTACCCACTAATTAACTTGGTGTGTGTGTGTGTGTGTGGCAGAAGGCACAAACAAAGCCAACAACGTGGCAGAGAAATTAGAGGAGCTGTCAATCAAGGACAAGAAGACGAAGGAGGAGAAGAAGGAGGACGAGAAGGAGAAAGCTGAGGAGAAGAAAACGGAGGAGAAGAAGGAGGACGAGGAGAAATGAGTGTGGTTTTTCTTCTCCAACCCCCTCGCAGCACTTCTTCTCTTTTCTACAACAGACTCTGAACACGACATTCGGACACTTAGTCTCTTTATTTTTGGTTCTTTGTTTTGTTTAATTTTTTTTTTTTTTTTAATTTGTGTCCATTGGAGACCATAGCGTCATTCTTATTCCATTCCGCTCTCTCTCTCTCGCACGCCCGCCTGCATACACTTACACACTCTCTTTCTCTCGCTCTCTCTCGTCTGCTTGTGTACGGGTCACATGATGGCCCTGACGGGGCGGGCCTCGGCTCCGTTCCACGTCAGTCCATGTTTGTTTTTTTCCCTTTTCCTGTACTCGATGCAGAGCGAGCAGGAAGTGAGTTTGGTTAACAGGATGCTCGGGTTCTGAGGGAGAACCCGGGAGGCGAGGGTTCCTGCCTGAGTGGAGGTTCCGGAGAGATCACTGAAGTACCCCGAGGCCTGGCGCTGCTCTGTCTGATTATAAACAAATGGAGGAAATAAAGAAAAGTTCACTCGAGTGTGTGTTGTGCTCAGTGTGGTGTTAAGTCTCTCTTAAGGTATGCACTGATTATCGCTTACTCAGCATATCGCAATACTACTATTATATTCCTGCCCCAGGTGTTTGGGACGAGGCAGCCTCGATGCTCTGACCTTACCTCGCTGTTTACAGTGGTGGGCGGGGCTATTCAGATACAAGGCGGGGCTTCTGTTTCATCTGATCAGCCAATCAGAAACTTGACCTGACAGTGTAACTTGTTTTTGCTCTTAACTCCAGAGATCAGGAAAGTCTAAGGTTCTTGTGGAATTATGAGTATCGTTTTGAATGCGATGGTAATGCAGTTCGAGGTTTTATTAGCGCACGATGTGATATATATAATCATTAATACAAGAGGATGGGTCATTACTCAGAATTGTACTTTTTCCACGAAATGTCATTCCTGTTTTTTTCTTCTTTTAAGCATGACTGAAAGAGCGTTTCAACACGGCTGTATTTCAAATGCTAAGTAATTAGCGCATGATGTGCTTCAAAGAGAATCGTTCCGAACTGAATGGCTAATTAAAAGTTTTCTTCTCACCACATCGATACAGACAGCGTTTATTTTCTATGCCACTTCTGAACTAACTCGAGTGCTAACCAATCTCCTGTTCTTTGTTCTGTTTTTAAAAGATTTTTCACATTAAAAGTTCCGGATTTGGGAAATCTTGAGTCCCTGGTTGTCATGGACGCTATTATACTATGCTAATTTTACCTAGCTAGCTAGCTGGTACGTAGTTAGCTAAGATCAGCGTTATCTCTACTAGATGTTGTATAATAAAAGTAAGTGGCTACATGCTAGCATTTAGTTAACTATTGTGCAGTTAAAATTGATACTCGACTGGAGTTTAATATATATTTACACACACTATTTACCCTGTTGCTGAACAAACCAAAAACATACTTGTAGTAGCTAAATAAAGAAATTAGCGAGTACTTTAACATTAGCTAGCTGGCTAGTGAACATGGCTGCTGGTTTTAATTACACAATAAGATGTTTTATTTAAGCTTGAGGGCTAGCATTAACTGAGCTAACTTTTTAGATCTCTGCTTAGCAAACAGGAAGTTAATGGTTTATATTTCGTGAGCTAAATCAGTGAGGAAGTTTGCTAGCTTGGGATCAAATGTAACAAGCTAATGCTAATGTGCTTCAAGAAACCACTTCCTGTTCATTTGGCTTTGATGGAGCCAGCTTTGAGACTGAGGGAAGGGGTGTGCGTGTGTTTCCTATTTATACCTTACGTCTTAAAAGAAAGAAAATACAACTTTTTAAAAACATCATTCACAACCAAATCTAATCTCCAGCTCAGGATTGTGTGGAAGCCTGAACTTTTCGCTTATAGGTTTTATTATTATTGAATGAAACAGTCCTATATTACTAACATGTAGTAAACAACCAACAAACACAAGCTACAGCTACAGACATCTCAGTACAAGCGTATATCATAATGATCAAATATAAAGTGGATATTTTATCAGCAGCTCAGGAAGCACAAAAGTCTTTAGACATTTCTTAATTTAAATAAGTGAATAAGTTTTTTTATTATTACACGGATATGCAGAAGACATCAGATTAAGACTTGAACTGAAGTGAAAATAAAATACAAGACACGTCATTTGAAGGTGTTTGCTCTGAGGAAATACATGAATTATATACGTGTATATGTTATAGAATTAGTATGAAGCAGGATAAAACGTTTCATTAGCACCTCCGGAAGCACAAAAGTGTTACAACGACGTGCATGCAAATACTTTAAATGACACCAATACAGATTTCATTTAAATGTAAAATGTTCGCATTGAGAGCTCGGTGTTTGCGTGAAATCCCTCCGTCTTTAACTAGGAACGTTTTGTTGCGAGACGACGTTGTTTCCAGCCGGACGATGATCCGTGACGGAACCCAAACAGCCACGTAGCTGCAGCGGGGAGCAGAGCGTCAGAACGCCTCGGTATTTAAACTGTTTTTGCTTTCGGTGTTTATAGAGACAGGCTTGTGAAAGTGCTCGATGCGTTATTAACAGGCTGAGAGTGTATGAGAGGAGAAAGGGAGGCCCGGAGTGAGAGGATGAGGAGTGTGCTCCTGTCACCGCGGGCTGAGCACTGTGTGTGAGCTAACAGGCTAACAGGCTAACTCCGGGGTGTGTCCTGAATGCGCTTGCAGTGCACTAGGCAGTGTTCAGGGCGTTACTGCTGTGTATAGTGTTTGTAGTGAGCCTAAACGGAGAGTGAGGGTGTGTTTGTCTCTCGGCTGTAGTTTAAACCCGGGATTCAGGCGTTATAACACGGAAGCGTGTAACAGCGCGGATGCACAGCAGAGTAAGCTCGCGCTGCACTGTGAAGCTCTGCGGCCTCTCGGTAGACTGTAACGCTGTTGTGTGTGTGTGTGTGTGTGTGATGTAATTACGCTCTTACGGTGATGTGGAGTATTAATGTGTCATCCTCCCTCTGTCAGATGAGGATTACCTCGGTGGAGGAAGAGTGTAAGACTGAGGTGTTGGTTTACTGCAGTATGTGTTTATTTCCTTCAGACAGGTCACGTGTCAGACATGCAGTGAGACAGGGAGAGAGTGAGACAGCAGAGACCTCGTCCCTGTTCATGGATGTTGGAGCAGAACTGTACGAAGATGGAGAACGGAAACGCGGACGCAGCGTCGGCAGAGATCAACACCACCGCACGGGGGGGTGGAGACGGAGAGGCGAGCGCGGTGAAATCGGGAGAACTGCACGCTGAGGAGAACATCCCCAACGGTGAGGAGAGAGAGCGAGCGAGAGAGAGCGAGCGAGAGAGAGCGCGCAGCTCTGTCCTGACTCTCGGCTCTATAAATCAGTTCCTCTGTGTGTCAGTGTCGCTGCCTCGCCTCGCCTCGCCTCACTCGCTCAACCTGCTCTGCTACTTCACCTGTTATCTCTGAGAAATCTTCCAGCCCTGATCATAACCCCTGGTGCAGCCACACACACACACACACACTGATACACACAGACCTTCACTAAAGTATTCCTCTGTAATAAGGTTAATAACAGCGACAGTCACAGCTTGTGTTCTTATATTTGTATTATATTTCCTTCATTCACTTTTTTCCATTTCAGCTTCCTGTGTGTGTGAGAGTGTGTGTGAGAGTGTGTGTGAGAGTGTGTGTGAGAGTGTGTGTGAGAGTGTGTGTGAGAGTGT
>JAQMYM010000014.1:490633-512687 GCA_030014255.1 Parauchenoglanis ngamensis
TGTGTGTGTGTGGGGGAGTGTGTGTGTGTGGGGGAGTGTGTGTGTGTGGGGGAGTGTGTGTGTGTGGGGGAGTGTGTGTGTGTGGGGGAGTGTGTCTTGTCTGACGCTCTCCGTTTCTCATGCAGGTCACATCAGATCCGAGCCGCTGGAGAACGGAGAGGTTCGAGGAGAGCCAGGAAACAGCAGCTCCTCTCCCGTGTCACTTCCTGCCTCACTTCCTGTGTCACTTCCTGGTGCAGGTGTGGCTAGTTTCCCTGACAGCGTAGAGAAGCCTGAGGGCTCGGCACTGCAGTCGCTCAGACTAAGTATCCCAATGCAGGAGACGGAACTGTGTAAGCACACGACGTCACACGGCCCCGTGACTCCGCCCCTTCCTATTTCTTCTGCCCCGCCCACTCCCAGTTTAACCCCCGAGTGTGACCCCTCAGGCTGCTCTCACCCCCTAACACACCCATGGTTTGGAATCTGAGCTAAGACGGGGTTGATTGTTTTGTTTCTCCTCTCGGGGGGTGTGTTACTTTCTCCTCGTGTTAGACGCGTGCTGCTGAGCACTCGGCGTCTTCTCCTGGTCCGTGTTCGTGTCTAATTCTGTCCTGCTGTCACACTGAGGGGGCGGGGTCAGGGCGTGGCTATGCGTGATTGATAGGAGGTTCGTGTAAACATAAACAAGCAGTCAGCTGTGTGACACTTGGGCTCAGCATCGTTGTTTTTTCAGGTTATTTTTAAAAGTAAGGAAAAAAACCTCCGCTTTCGCACCTTTTAATACAGCGACTGAAATAAGAGCTTTTTAAGCCGGACTCGTTTACAGCGATGAGTGTTTATCATCAGCACACGTCTCACGCGGCCCTGCACTGTGTGTGTGTGTGTGTGTGTGTGTGTGTGTGTGTGTGAGTGTGAGAGTGTGAGCGAGCACTGGGTTTGGTCAGTAACACACTCCGGGGCTTCCGTGTTCCTGCATGGTTTGGGGATTTTCTCTTTAACACCGAGTGTCTAAATCCTGCAGCTTCACTATAAACACCACTGAAGAGAGAGTGTGTGTGTGTGTGTGTGTGTGTGTGTGTGTGTGAGACGCAGACAGACCCTGCACCAGCTTTTATTCCTCTTCTGCTTGTGATGAACACACAGTTCGTTCTTTTCACATCTTTTTATCTTTCTTTTACATTTTTTTCATTTATTTATTCTTTTGCTTTTTTTTTCCCATGTCGCTTTCTTTTTTTAGTCTCTATTTATGTTATATTTTCTCCATGTTCGTATTCTTTCTCGTGTTCTTTTCTTCTCCCGTTTGGATTTAATTAGATCTTCTTTCTCTTGGTATTTATTTATTTACTTATCTGTATTTTTCCTGCAGCTTTTTCGTATTATTCGTTTTTTTTTTCTAAGAATAAAAATATTTTCTTTCATTTCAGTTTGCTTTTTCTTTACTGTCTGTGCTCTGTGTTGTCCGTCGTGTGTTGTCCGTTCTTGTGTTCTTTCTCTTCCTCTCCCATTGTAAAAGCTTTTTACTTTCATGCTTCCATCACTCCCTCTCTCTGTCAGCTGCAGCACAGATTTAGGCTTTATTAATCAGGTGAACTGCTAACAGCTGAGGGGAAACTGACTCCTGATCGTGTGTGTGCTTGTGTGTGCAGCGAACGAGCCGTCTCTGGAGATGGAAAACGAGGAGAAGATCCGCCTGGAGGCTCGACGGCGTCTGGAGGAGCAGTTAAAGCAGTACCGCGTTCAGAGACACCGGGAGAGGGTGAGACACACACACACACTCACTCACATACACACACCAAGCGAATCAGGCTAATGGAAGCTGGTCATGTGACCTGCTCATACTGTGGGTCAGGGTGCCATTACTTTTGGCATTTGTCTCAGATGTTGTTAAACATCTAATTGTTGTATATTGTTAATGCTCTTAGTTTAGCAGTGTTACTGTTGAAGCTTGCTAGCAACAGTGTAGCAATTAGCATTGTTTTCATGTAAATGACGACACATTCAAAAATGCTAACTAGGTTAGCGCCGCTGTCCGATGCTAACTTTTGTGATCTTCAGCCTTTTTTTTTTTTTACCTCATAATAATAATATCTTTTCCTGAACCATTCTAGCCGATTAGCATTTGTTGTCAAACATCATTAGCATGATTGAGGACTAGCTAGCACGCTAACTCGTCCATGTGTTCTATCAGCTTCCTCACGCTGCAGGACCGTTAGCGCTTAGCGCTGTGGCGTGACAACAGGATGTCACACGTTATAAGTGAGATTAGCATTCAGCGTGAGCTACTGAGTGACATTTCATCACAAAGGGTTTTTTTTTCCCTCAAGCGGCTTGTCGATTGATCCGCCCCCGACCTGTCAATCATCTGATTCAGCTAAACATTCCTGGGATATTTATAGCACATTCCTGTCACAGAATGATGCTAATTACACCGTGACAATCTTCCTGAAGTCCTGAAGTTTAGTCTAGGAAATGAGAATCGGTTGTTTCTATGACAACACACACATTCTGGCAATAAGGACACGCCGAAGCTGATGTTACAGCAGTTAGCTTGACCATATTTGGTCAAGTTTTGCTCTAAAGCCAAGTGCTGCAGTTTACCTCAGCGCGTACCTCGGCGCGCTTACCTCGGCGCGTTTACCTCGGCGCGCTATCCTCGGCGCGCTTACCTCGGCGCGCTATCCTCGGCGCGCTATCCTCGGCGCGCTTACCTCGGCGCGTTTACCTCGGCGCGCTTTCCTCAGCGCGTTTACCTCGGCGCGTTTACCTCGGCGCGCTTACCTCGGCGCGCTATCCTCGGCGCGCTATCCTCGGCGCGCTATCCTCGGCGCGTTTACCTCAGCGCGCTTTCCTCAGCGCGCTTACCTCAGCGCGTTCAGTTTCTCAGCGCGGCTGGGCCCCTGTGTGATTAGCAGTGGATGCTAAGTGTAATTACAGTGTAGTTTTATTCTTTCTGAGTGGTTTTTAGTCATTTATTGACACCTCTGAGGTACATGTTGACGTCTCATATATTTCTGTAACATTTCCTGCGTCTCTCTCGTCTGTATGAGAGTAAAATCATTAGCCTCACTTATTAGCTAACCTGATCTGGCAGTGGTAGCTCAGTGGGTAAGCCGTTGGACTAGTGATCAGAAGGTCATGAGTTCAAATCCCAGCACTGCCAAGATATCGCTGATGGGCCCTTGAGCAAGGCCCTTAACCCTCAACTGCTCAGTTGTAAGTCGGTCTGGATAAGGGCGTCTGCCAAATGACATAAATGTAAATGATCTCCTTGGCCATGTTTCCTGGTTGCCTAGCAACAGTGATGAGCAGGTTCCTGTCTTCCGAATGGCAACCTTTTTTTAAATTTATTTATTTTTATCTCTCTCCTTTTGTGTCTTTCTTCATTTGTCTATCTTTCTCTCTCTCTCACTGTCTCTTTGTCTTCATCTCTTTTTCTCTCTCCGGCTCGGTCTTTCTCTTTATCTGTCTTATTTACTTTTTGTCTCTCGTCTGTCTCTTTCTCTGTCTTTCTATCTCACTCTCTCTCAAGTTTTTTCTCTTTCTCATATGTGTCTCCCACATACACACACACTCCCTTTCTCTTTCTCACTCATATTTCTCTCTCTCTCTTTCTGTCTGTCTCTCTCACACACATACTCACTCATACACTCTGTCCCTCTCTCTCTCTCTCTCAGTCGCATCCTCGTTCGTCCCCCAAGTCTCGTCCCTGCAGTACCCTCGACCCGGAGCTCATGCTGCACCCTGACATCTTGCCCCGTGCTTCCACTGTCGCCATGACGACAGAGTACTCGTTTCTGCGCACCAGCGTTCCCCGTGGACCCAAACTGGGCAGCCTGGGAATCCCGGCTCCCAAAGAGAGGAAGTCCAAATCATCACGATCCGGAAAGATCCACTCGCTTGCCGACTACAAAACGCCAGACTCTGCTGGCGAGAAGCCCTCACCATCTGGCGTCTCCGTCTCTGCGGTCTCGGAGATCAGCACGAGCTCCGTCTCCACGATGTCCGAGATCAGCACGAGCTCCGTCTCCACGATGTCCGAGATCAGCACGAGCTCCGTCTCCACGCTGTCGGAAACCAGCGTCCTCAACTCCGAGAAAGGCGGGAACAATGGAGCGTCAGAGCTCGTGTTCACGGCTAGTAGGGTGACGGCCGAGAAGGGGGAAGAGGAAGTGGTCGTGGGGCAGTACCCCTCGCTGAGGGAGGTGCTACAAGCAGCCAATGATGAGCTGGAGCTGGAGAAGGAAGGCGGGGCCAATGAGGATCTGGAGAGTGAGGGCGGGGCCGAGTCACGCAGCCGCAGGGACAGCTTCTCCAGCACGTACGCATCTGTCTTATTAAATCAAAATATTACTCTCGCTAAAAATTTATCTGCATACTTTGGACACATTTGAATATTTATGAGTTGGTAATGTAATGACGTGTGTGTGTGTGTGTGTGTGTGTGTGTGCAGTGTGTCGTACGGGAGCTCAGTGATGGGGACTAATGATGAGCTGCTGCAGGTGTTGAAGGAGAAGATGAGGCTGGAGGGACAGCTGGAGTCTCTGTCCTCTGAAGCCAGTCAGGTGAGAGAACGTATAATGAAATGATAAATATATAATAATGTAATAAAGTCATAGAAATATAATAAGGAGTAACACACACACACACACGATTGATTGAAAATGTATTTATGGTTCGTTTAAAGCCTCGTTTATTTGTAATATTTAATTGTTTTAATAAAGTTTGTAAATGCTTTTATAGAGCAAAGCGTAATAAAAAGTCCCATCAGATTCACAAAATCTTCACTGATTTTCTTTGAGATTCGCGTACAAAAATTGACCTGGTTTACATCAAGCCACACCCACAAAACGCCATAAAAGGTCACATGGAGCACTTCCTAAGTGCAGTAATGCAGCTCGGCCACTGCAGCGCCTCAGCTACCGCAGACGCACGCTAACTCCTCCTCCTTTTATAGGGTGCCATTACTTTAACGCCAGGTCTAATTTGTCTAGGTTTTGGATTAGTTTTCTTTCATGTTTATTAAATTGGTGTGTAATTGAACTAAATAATGATTTAAACGTGTCCGTGTGATCTGCATGTAGGTAATTGTACGATTTGAAGCTGAAATGTGCACAAACTCGGGAGTGTATCGTAGGACACCAACTGTTTCCAACAGCGTGTCTTGCGTAAACACTCCTGCAAATGATTTCTGAATAAATGAGTCCGTGTCCAGCAGGAGGCCCGCTGTCAGTGCGTGTCTATGTACAGTCGTTCTAATGTTTAGCCCCACCCCCTTCCGCAGGCTCTGAAGGAGAAGACGGAGCTGCAGGCGGAGTTAGCGGCGCTGGACGCTCGTCTGCGAGCTCAGTGTGAGGAGACGCGTCTGAGCACGGAGCGTCAGGCGTCCCTGGCATCGGAGGTGTCGTCCCTGCGCTCGGAGAGAGGCGGGCTGGAGCGAGCCATGGCGGAGCTGCAGGGTCAGCTGGAGGAGAAGAACGCCGGCCTGGAGTCGCTCTCCAAAGACCTGCAGCTCGCCGAGCAGCAGTACCAGAGGCTCGTGGGGAGGGTGGAGGACATGCAGCAGAGCCTGAGCTCCAGAGACTCCAGCGGTGAGGAGGCAGAAACGGAAAGCTACAGACAGTGCTATTGACAGGAAGTCTGAATAGAGAGGAAAGGGGCGGGGCCAGATATGCAAATCTCGCTTCACAATTCTAGTCACTTTACAGCCGTCTTACAATAGCAGAACGTTTCATTGTAATTGCTGGGTTTTAATGGTGTGTGTGTGTGTGTGTGTGTCAGTGAGCGAGATGCGGCAGCAGCTGACCAGGCTACACGCACAGCTGCAGCAGGTGGAGGCCGAGCGCGGAGCTCTGAACTCTCGGCTGCAGACGTCACAGGCGGAGGTGCAGTCGCTGCAGCAGCTGCGCAGCTGGTACCAGCAGCAGCTCGCCATTGCGCAGGAGGCCCGGGTCCGACTGCAGAGTCAGATGTCCAACATGCAGGTACACACACACTCTCTCTCTGTCTCTCTCTCTCTCTCTCTGTCTCTCTCTCTCTCACACACACACACACACTCGCTTTATCCTGTTTAATCCTGTCTTTACACACTAGTTGTATTTGTGAATTTCTGCATTACCCCGTGTCTCCTCCTCCTCCTCTTCCTCACAGGCGGGTCACATGACTCAGATCGGCGTGATGGAGAACCTGAAGATCGAGAACGTCAGCCTGTCTCACCAGCTCACTGAGTCCACACACCGCTCCATTAAAGAGAAGGAGCGCATCGCCGTCCAGCTGCAGAGCATCGAGGTGAGGCGTGGAGTTTACATCACAACCCGACCTCATACCTAGCTCCGCCCCTTCTTCCTGAACTTCATTAATGGAAGTTTACCCAACTTTAACTTTTAACTTTACCCAAACACCCAAATCTCTACAATCAGGATCTGCAGCCACTCGGCTCCTAAAATCATGACCATGATTCTTTTCCTCCCTGACTCCACCTCCTCTGTTTTTGCCTCCTCCCTGACGGTTCCTCTTTGGCTCCGCCCACTCCAGGCGGACATGTTGACGCAAGAAGCAGCCATCCTGCAGATCCAGGACGCAAAGTCGATGGTGGAGAACGACCTGCAGCAGAAGCTGGAGGAGTTTGAGGAGGAGCGAGAGCAGCTGCTGAGAGCGGCCAATAAATCTGCAGCACTCGAGAGGGAGTTAGAAGAGGTACACACACACACACACACACACACACACACTGCACATGTACAGGTGTGAGAGTATGGTGTAACAGGTAGATCCGTGTCCTCTCCCTGCCTTGTCCAGGTGAGAGTGTCTTTGTCCCAGAAGGAAGCTCAGCTGTCAGCGTTCCAGCGTGAACACGTGGACCTGATGAAGAAGCTGACGGAGACTCAGGAGGCTCTGCAGAGTAAAGGGCAGGCGCTGCAGCTGATGGAGGCACGCTACGAGCAGCTGCAGGCCGAGCTGGGCGAACTGCAGACCGACTCCTCCGCCCGTGACGAAGAGCTGAGCTTCCTGCGCAACGAAAAGATCGTCCTGGAGGTGGCGCTGCAGGCGGCGCGTACCGAGAAGAGCCAGCTGGGCGACGGGGCCGAGAAACTCGGACAGGATGTGCTGGACTCGTCTGACGCGCTGGAGCAGCTCAGACAGGAAGTGCAGGTCCAGACCACGCAGGTGAGTGGGTCAACAGGAGGCGAGGTCATGGAGTCACCTCAACGCAAAAACACGGGGTGCCAATACTTAGTGAAAAGTGTGTGAGTTTAAGAGCTAACCTTTATCACACAGCATTAGAATACAGCAAATACACACATGCAAACACAGTACTGCAGTCACTCGTGTGCCTCCACACACACACACACACACACACACACACACACCTCTGCAAAGTGAACAGGAAGCTGTTTAGGACTCAGCCTAGGACTTGAGGACAGCGGATTTGACCTGGATCACGAGTAAGACATTAAAAACTGCACTAAATCACGTCCTGTTTTGATGTGTTTACGCTCTAGATCGAGTCCTTGCAGCAGGAGAACGTCTCTCTGAAGAAACAAGCGCAGAAGCTGAAGGAGCAGTTCAACCAGCAGAAGGTACGTCCATCACACGCACACACATCATGATGTAAGCCCCTCCCACCAAACAGGCCCCTCCCACTACCACAGGATCCGTGTGTCTAAGCGTTGCGCCGTGTCGCCCCCTGCAGGTGATGGTGGAGGCGTACAGGCGAGACGCAGCCTCTAAGGAGCAGCTGATCTCGGAGCTGAAGGCCACGAAGAAGCGTTTGCTTTCGGAGGTGAAGGAGCTGAAGGAGGAGGTGCAGCAGGTGGAGCAGGAGAAGAAGAGTGCCGAGCTGGAGCAGCAGCGCCTCCTGCAGGAGGTCCAGAGAGTGCAGCAGCAGATGAGCAGCCTGGAGGAACACCTGCAGGAGGTGCAAAGCGAGAGAGACCGGCTCGACACGCAGCTGCAGGTACGCGCGTGCGCACACACACACGCGTTTCATTTCCTCGTGTTTGCCAAGAGAATCTAAGTGTGTGTGCGTGTGTGTGTTTTCCATCAAGTCTGTAACGTTTGACCAGAACCAGCTCTCTGCAGTCACAGAGGAAAACGAGGTCCTGAGGAAGAAGGTGGAGGAGATGCAGAATGAGGCCAAGAAGTGAGTCACATGACCCTTCATCCATCTGTGCCGAAACTGCTAATAATCAACAGGGTCAAACAGCAATGTGCTAGCATACCGCTACGCTAGTATCAACTAGCAGAAATTCTGAAGTTGCTAGTAATGACCAGCCTAACAACTTTTTATGCTAAAAGGGTAAAGTGTATTTCATGGACAGTTCTTGTGAAGAAAAAAGTCATTTTAACGTAGTACGTAGACGAGCCAACCATCCGGATCCATCCAATCTCGCTGTTCTCCGCTAGCTTTGTAGCTGCTCCAGGTTAGCGTTATTAAATAGTAACGTTATTAAATTCCCCGTCGCTGTGTCAGGGCTATTTCGGAGCAGAAGGTGAGGATGAAGAGGATGGGGACGGATTTGACGAGCGCGCAGAAGGAGCTAAAGGTGAAACACAAGGCGTATGAGAACGCAGTGAGCATCCTGAGCCGACGCCTACAGGAAGCGCTGGTGGAGAAGGAGACGGCCGAGGCGGAGCTGGTGAAACTCCGAGCGCAGGTGGACGAGGGCGGGAACAGCCAGGCTCTACAGGTACGTCCTGTTAAAGACGACGGTGTTCGTTATCCGATGGAGTAGCGCAGACGTGCTGATTAGCTTGGCGTGTTTGGTTCCCAGGCGAAGGTGGAGTCCCTGCAGGCGGAGCTGAGCACTGTGCTGCAGAGTAAAGCGCTGCTGGAGAAGGAGCTGCAGGAAGTCATCAGTCTGACCAGCGCCGAGCTGGAGGAGTACCAGGAGAAGGTGCTGGAGCTGGAGGACGAGGTCAGCAGAGCCGTACGTCACTCCACATCTTTAACTTCTTCTGAAAGTGTGTCTTTACCCGAGCTTTTCTCCACCCACAGCTGCAGGAGTCGCGCGGCTTCAAGAAGCGAATCCGCCGCCTAGAGGACGCGAACAAGAAGCTAGCTCTGGAGCTCGAGCACGAGAAAGGGAAGCTGACCGGACTCGGGCAATCCCACAATGCACTGCGGGATCACGCTAACGTCCTCGAGGCCGCGCTAGCCAAGAGAGAGGCTGACCTGGTCCAACTCAACCTGCAGGTCGGACACGCCACACCCTGTCTGATTAATCTGTCGCCTTTCAAACGCACATCTAAAGTACGATCAGTGTTTTAAACCGCGTCTGAATTTCGGGTAAAGGTTCAAGCCGTGCTGAAGAGGAAGGAGGAGGAAGACCAGCAGATGAGGAACCTGGTCCAGACGCTGCAGGCCGCCCTCGAAAAGGAGAAGATCAAAGTCAAGGAACTGACCGAGCAGGTAGGTCTCATTTCCGTCTGATCTCGGAGCCTTAGCCTTAGATTTAGTGGCTGATCTGATCTCAAACAGCAGTTACCGTTTCGTTAGAACCTATTTCCATAAGTGTCTAATCTCAGAGCTTTTATTTTATTCTTGCCTTATAGTGTCTAATCTCACATAAGTCACAGTTCCATTAAAACCATTAAATGTTCATTAGTGTCTAATCTCAGACCATTTATATACATTTCTTATAGTGTCTAATCTCACAAACTACAGTTTCATTAGAACTTATTTTTGTTAATGTCTAATCTCCACATAATAGGCACAGTTTATTAGAACCTCTTTTCATTTGTCTGATCTCAGAGCCTTCTTATAGTGTCTGTCACAATTTCATTAGCGTCTAATCTCAGAGATGTTCAATTGCTTGTAGTTAGAGTTCTACTTTATTGTGTCTGATCTCAGTGCAGAGAAATGCCCCTTTTCAGCACCTTTTTTGTAGGTCTGATCTCATAGATCAGACACTATGGTACATGAATTAAATCCATGCTAACAGAGGAAATGGTTTCCTCTCTTCTTTAGTGCAGGTTTGATGTGTGTATTTATGGAGGTGTACATAATGTGTGTGTGTGTGTGTGTGTGTGTGTGTGTGTAGGTGGCCGAGGCGAGGCTGGAGGCGGCTCATAACCGCAGGCATTACCGAGCGGCCGTGCTGGAGCTCAGCGAGATCAGGAAGGAGCTTCAGGCCAAAGAGGAGCTGCTGAGAACCCTGCAGGAGGAGGCCAGGGGACTCGAGTACGTCCTCCAACACTCACTCACACTGGCAGCAGCGAGATTAGACCATGTAGATCAGACTTGTTATAGTTGGACATTACGGTGATCTGATATGGAAAAAATATTGCATCGTGATTTACGTGTAATCTCTCCGGTGAAGCCTTGATGTGACACGGTTCAAGAAGATTCATTTGCATACTCCTTTACATACTCATTTGCATATCGAGCATTCTGTTCCGTCTCATTAACGCTCACAAATATCGCAATAAGGAGTAACAAACGATAAATCGGCCGGCTTTGCTAGTTCTTTTATTTTATGTACAACACAAACCCGTGTGTACAGTGTGTGTGTGGTGTGTAGAGTGTACGTGTGTCCGGTGTTTGTGACCTGTGCGTCGTGTCTCCTCAGAGCTCAGGACGCTCAGCGCTCTCAGGACGTGTCCCGCTTCGAGGCAGAGCTGGCCGAGGCGCGCGCACAGCTGCAGATCTTACAGAAACAGCTGGATGACGAGCTCAACAAGCAACCGCTCACTAACCAGGAGGTGCGTGTGTATAAACACACACACACACACACACACACACACACACACACACAATTTTATTTCTACATCTACTTTGTTGAGCTCTGGTGAAATTCCTGTGGTTACTGACCTGTGTGTGTGTATAGGTGGAGGATCTGAAGTGGGAGGTGGAGCAGAAGCAGCGGGAGCTTGATGCACAACGCCACCAGCTGGAACTATCAGAGAAGTGCAGCCAGAAAGAGCTGGACACCATGCAGGAAACACTGCAGGTCAGACACACACACACACACACACACACACACACACACACACACACACACGGCTTTAGCCTTCACTCACTGATAATTGCAACAGACAGACATAGACTGATGTAAAGACACACAGATGTACAAGAGATCTAGAGATTTCAGGATATTGTTTACTTTGTCTAATTGTGTGTATATGTGTGTGTGTGTGCGCAGAGGGTTCGGGTGGAGCTGGAGATGGTGCAGGAGGAGCTGAACGGCACCAGGAAGGATAAGTTTGTGCTGCAGGCGAAAGTGGGCGAGCTGAGGAACAGCATGAAGAGCCTGCTGCAGCAGAACACACAGCTCAAACAGGAGCTCAAACACACACGCACACGCAAGGTTAGGACACCGTGTGTGTGTGTGTGTGAGTGAGAGAGAGAGAGAGAGTGTGAGAACTACTTCCATCATGGGTGCCAAAACTTTTGAAAGCTTATCCATTGTGACCTGTTTGCTCCTCTGCAGCAGCGCATGGAGGTGAAGTGTGACTCCGCCCCTCCGACTCCGGTGAAGATTCCGGATTGTCCCGTTCCTGCGTCGCTATTGGATGAGCTGCTGAAGCCGGCCGCCTCCGTCAACAAGGAGCCGCTCAACAACCTGCACAACTGCCTACGACAGCTCAAGTACGCACACACACACACAAACACACACACACTCTCTCTCTCTGAGCTTCATCATCCTCTTGTCTCTGTCTCCAGGGAGGAGATGGACAGTCTTCAGAAGCAGATGGAGGAGCACACGGTCACCGTGGCGACGTGGGTCACGGCGGAGGAGGAGCTTCAGAGACTCGGTATCCACGACAACGAGAGCTCGTCCACTATGGAAGAGGAAACGCCGCCTGAAGAGACGGCGACTCTGTAAAACGTCTCGTCCGTCAGTGAGAGGACACGTTTTATCCCGACGTGCACTTTTTAAGGACCCGTTTTATTTCTGTTTATCAGACGCCCATATTTGGTCATGTCCCATCTCTGTTGGACCTAATGCTTTATTCGTTTGTCTTTGTGTGTTTTTCTTTTTTGTGTCTTTTATTTATCTGGTGGAAAGTTGGAGGACTGTTGCTAGAATTCACCAAAAATCACGAGCCGGACATGCAACATGACGCTGTGTTCAGAAACGTCAGAATTAGTGTTGTGTGGGAGTAGGCGGCCTGCGTAGGGCACACGGAGTCGCTCCATCTGCTGTCTGCTGCTGGGGCATGGTGTAATAATACGGTAAACGTTGATGAGTTAACGCGACTGTTGGACACACCCGGCCCGGTTCTGATCCGAGACGCTGTTTTTGCTGTATTGTAGATGCAATACTGATCTCCGAGCTTTCACACCTAATCATCTGTTGATTCCGAATCAGAGCCAAATTGATTCTTCTGAGTCGTTTGCTTTGTAGTGGTTCGGTTTCACGCTGCACATACTGACACGTCTAAATTAATTAGGAACCAAATACACCCCATGGAGGTGTGTGTATGTGTGTGTGTGTGTGCGTGTGTGTGTGGGGCTAAAGACGTCCTCGAAAACACACTTTTACACATTGGTCAGAAATACAGCGACATAACAGAATATCCGATTCAGTTTCGCGATTCGATTCGATTCCGCAAACCACATAGGTGACTAACTTGTGTGTATGTGTTAATAACTGTACATAATGTTCTGTACACGGTGTGAAGGCGTGAGAGCTGAACGCTCGGGTTCACTCGGTGGAACACCGCTCGTTCTCCGGTGTACCTGATCAGCGACGCGTGCCTCGCTGAGATTTCACCGCGGTGTTCGTGCTCTCTGACTCCGAGTTTTCACGTGGATCAGGATTTAAAGGGCTGAGCAGTGCGAAAAAGCGTTTCGGTCTCCATGACGACAGGACGACGCTCTTGTGTGGAGAGACGGCGGCCCCGTAAACGTCTGTCCGCGTGAGGGCAGATTTTATTCCGACACGTACTTTGCGAGGACCTGTGTATCGGACGCCCATATTTGGTCGTGTCCCGTACACGCTGTACACGTGGATCAGGAATTAAAGGGCTGCAAATCGCTGAGTAAAGCGCAAAAGCACCGAGTTCAGAAAAAACCTTCCCTCCCCCCTGTAGTCGTGTTCCAGACTCGTCTTTAGCCCCGCCCCGCCCTCAGGCCCCGCCCCACCTTCAGGCCCCGCCCTCAGGGAGCGTCACCGCGGCGATGCTGTCATCACAACACTGTGCTGAAGTTACAGGGTCGCGCCTCATCCATCTCATTAACGTAAACACTTGTCCATGAAAGTGTGCTGATGTGGACGGGTACGATTAGGTATTTCTCTCTTTCTTTGTCTCTCTTCGTTCGTTCTTTCTTTTTTTTCCACCCAGGGTTAATCTGTATCGGTTCACTCTGTAAAACCCACCCGTTCTCAGCACGGCGCTTTGGTTCGGACGCGCTGTTCTCGATCCTGCTATGAACCCGATTACGCGTTTAAAGGAGTGTGAAACTGTTGCTCTCGCTCGCTGCGCTTTCTCTGGAGTGTGATGTAATTTATAATGTGTATAAAACGGGAGATGTGCTCACTGACTATTGCACAACTGACGGCTTGGAAAAAAACTGTAAAATATTGTGGTTTTATTTTTCATTTTTTCCCATCTTTGATGAATCAGTGTTCCTGACCAATCCTGTTTCTCTTGAGCGCACGAGACGAGACGCTTCCGTTCAGATCTCTAAACATCCCCTGCGGTTTAAAGTAAGCATGTTGGGAAGGAAGGGGAAAAGCAATCCCATAATGCAATTCCCTGACAAGCGTAAACCTTTTGTTCCACAGTAAAAGGCAATATTGTGCGGCGTTTATAGAGCTGGCGTCATGTAACTCTAAACAGATAAACAGTATGTTGTTCTGTGTCCTGTTTGAAGTGAAACACCTCAGCAGGATGCTGGTAAACTCCCATGTGTGTCTGTCAGCGCAGGTCTGGTTTAAAGCTGCAGCGTCACTTTAAGGCTATAGAGTGTAAATTATTATTAATTATAAAGCTTATAATAATGTCCTCTGGACTTCCAGTGTTGTTCTTTCTGCATGTTTTGTGATGTTTTTTATTTCGACGCACCTGTTGGGGTCGCAGCAGGAGAGCCAGCGCTCGGAGCAGCGAGGCGGCACGTCGAGTCCTGCACTGCACCGCACTTATTTTGGGGGATCGAATGGTTAAAGGCAGCTCGTCGTGGCTGTGATTTCAGACAGTTGGAGTCACATCACTCATTTATACAGCTTCATCTTTACATATTACATTAATTACACTTTTATTCATCTTATTCCACATCAAGGAAGACGTCATAAGGGGTAAGGAGCCGGTCTGGTTCTGCAGAACAGTACACACGCGCATCACAACAGGATGAAGTCAGTTTGAGTTTGACGTTACTGTTCTGCTGTAAGTGTTCTTTCCGTGTGTCTGTGGTTTCCTGACACGCTGCCGCCCTGAACATCTGAGCAAAACCCATGACAGGCTTCATGTCTAACCTGAGCTTTAGTCAGATCTGTTACACTGACACTTGTTTTGATGGCTCCTTGGTGTATAGATTTGTAAATGAAAGGTTCTCCCAGGACCAGGTGTGTGTATTGAGCTCATGTGACGGGTCTGGTTTAGGAGAAGATTCGCGAGTGCCGTCGCTGTGCTTGTTTTTCTCTGTAATCAGGCTTTGAGTTCATCACCTCTGGTATTAGTGTGCTCAATATCATTAATATCTTAAGCTAAGCTCTTAAAAGCCAGGTTATAACCATAAACCTGCATAATCATTCTGAACGCGGCCGGTGTTTCCTGTTGCTTTGTAGCGGGGAAAAACCTGTCGCCCTGATTGGCTATGTAAAGCCGTCATTCAAACAGTTTAAAGCTTTCTAGGGATTTTGTTTACAGACCTGTCCAGGAGCAGTATTGCTAATTCTGCATCCCGCTTCACCTCCTTTATAAATAACTCTGTTGTAGAAAAGCGACGACACGGTTTGTTCTAGTTACAGAGCTTATTGTTAAGTTTCTTTCCTGTTTTTTGGGGCTCAAAGGAGAATGATCTGGCTGTGCTGGGAGCGTACTGATTTCAGACGGGGTGTGGGCGTGGCTATGGTATATCGGGGCGGGGCTATAAAACCATGACAGGCGGTTCATACTAACACACATTCGGGACTGTAATGAATTTTTATGAATATATTTTTTCTCAGCCGTATAACACACTTGTACAAAGGCCATGTCCTTATCCGTTATTTTGGAGCCATGTTCTACAGAGCTTCAGCAAGTAAGAATAAAAAAATCGTGTCGCTTTAACGCCGGTTTGAAATGACGTGTCATGACCAGACGCGACCGGAAGCGGCGCTGTTGGAACCTTGAAAGGAAAAAGCAGCCGAAGAAGAGCCTTCCGGAAGTGTGTGCGCTCGCGGAGCGTGCTGCACTGTCAGTTTGAAAATTAGATTAGAGTTTTCAGGCGAATAAACACCGTTTCGCTTGGTTTTAGCCTGTTAATCCGTTATAGGATTGGTTTTACGGATGTAGTGAGAGAAAATTCTGGGGATTTTACTGCAATATCCATAACACGCTAAATAAAATGCTGCTAAATGTGGTGTCCAAGGTAGCGGCTGTAATTTAATGCGAGTGCCCGAACAGACCCAGAGGACTTCCGGAGGAAAGGTGAGCTCTGCTGGGGTGTTAAACTTGTGTGTGAATGAGCGTCATAGCAAAGCTTTACCCCAAAGGATGAGATAATGTTGCGAATCGGATGAACCGCCGTTCGAACTCGTGAACATGCGGTGTGCGCATGCGCAGGTCTGCCAAACGGAAAGCGTTTGCAGTGCGCATGCGCGGGGCCGCTTGTAAACAATGCGCGTCTCAGCTCGTCCTTATTGCATTGCGCGTCCTTTCTAAACAGCTGCGGCTCGCATCAGATCCGGATCTTTACCCCGCCATGCGCCCAGGACGTGGTTTTAATCCGCCCTGAATGGTGAGTAGCGCTTACAGGGCCGCCGACAAACCGGTACCGTCACCTCCACGCGCACAAAAGCGGTGTTTGACATTCCTATGGGTGTGACACGTCTGTCTGTCTCTGCTGTGCTGAACTCCTGACACTGATGCAGCTCCTCCTACACCTCTGTCTGCCCTCACACTTCATTTCCATCCTCTGATGGAGGTCTGCAGCAGGGGGTACACATGCTGTTTGCTTCATCCTGCCCTGTGTGTCCGCCTAGACCCAGTCACGCTGAAGGTTACAGCAGTGCTGATC
This sequence comes from Parauchenoglanis ngamensis, assembly GCA_030014255.1. Taxonomy (NCBI): domain Eukaryota; kingdom Metazoa; phylum Chordata; class Actinopteri; order Siluriformes; family Auchenoglanididae; genus Parauchenoglanis; species Parauchenoglanis ngamensis. The sequence continues at coordinate 506,775 of JAQMYM010000014.1, forward strand.
ACCTTAATCTCACTCCACTGCCTCCGCATCCAAATGGAGCTCTAACGCTTTCTCTGAATTAAAACCGCATGTCGTAACGCGTGACTCGTCGGTTATTAGCGTGTGTGGCGTAACCATGTTTCCTTCTCTCAGCAGCATGGAGGCCGCTCTGACCCGGCTGAAGGCTCTGAGTGCTGACGAGCTCAGAGAGGAGATCCTCAAAGCCAACCTGAAGTGCGGCCCCATCACGGCCACCACGCGCGCCGTGTTCGAGCGCAAACTCGCCCGCGCCCTGGTCGAGAACGCCGGCCTCACCGAATCCGGAGACCCGAGTGCCGCCGCCTCGGCCGAAGAGTTCGACGTCGGGTACCATCTGGGTCTCAACCCTCCCGAGGAGGAGCCGCTGAGCGAGACGCGCGCGTCGCCGTCACGACATGACGTCCAGGCGGCGAGCAAAGCGCCGCAGATCACACCCGCATTCTACTACGGAGTGTGTCCGCTGTGGGAGGACGTGCTGGCCCGAAACGGTGAGATTTAACAGGAGCGTTACGTGTGGCGTGACGTTGCGAGAGCCGTGTCTCCGACCACACTTACAGGTCACTGGTGTGTTCATGTGAATGATTTTGTGCTGCAGAGAGGACTCACGTGTACACGGAGAAGAAGGACGCGCTGCAGGCGGTGAAGATGATGAAAGGCGCCCGCTTCAAGGGCTTCTCGACCCGAGAGGACGCGGAGAAGTTCGCCAAGGGCCTCTGTGATTACTTTCCCTCCCCGAGCAAGTGCGCCCCCTGCGTGTCCCCCGTCAGGACCGCCCTCGTCTTCGGCAAAGGTGAGCTGCACTTCCTCGCGCGTCCTCCTGTGTCTGGACGTGTGTTACTCTGTAAATGGGAGCGGAGTTGTGTCTCGGAACAATCTTTCGTGCGTAACGAGAGAAATCTGTCTCTGTCCATCAGAGGGCTCGGCTCTGGCAGAGAGCGACTCGACAAACCGGGAAAAGGCCAACAGCTTCAAGAGTCCTCGTCCCCAGGACCTGACGGCGAGGCTGCGCGTGTGTGTGGAGCGAGGAGACGAGGCCGCCTTCAGCGAGCTGGTGTGGAGCAACCCGCGCTACCTCATCGGCTCCGGGGACAACCCCACCGTGCTGCAGGTACGAGCGCAGCCGGGGTTTAACTCGCGAAGGTTTAAAGAGTCGCTGTCTTTTTCTGATGACCTTTTCTTTGTGCGTACGTGTTGTAGGAGGGCTGCAGGTATAACGTGATGCACGTGGCGGCGAAGGAGAACCAGGCGGGCGTGGCTCAGCTGCTGCTCGACACGCTGGAGAACCCGGACTTCATGCGCCTCATGTATCCTGACGACACTGAGAGCATGCTGCACCAGCGCATCCGCTACATCGTGGACCTGTACCTCAACACGCCCGACAAAGCCGTGAGTTGGAGCCGTGACGTTAGCGTCGTAGCTCCTGTGTGTGTGTGTGTGTGTGTTGATTTAACAGTGTTCTGTTGCGTGCTCAGTGCTTCGAGACGCCACTACACTTTGCGTGTAAGTTCGGTTGCGCGGCCGTGGTGAACGTCCTCTGCTCTCATCCCGACATCGACAAACACAGGAAGAGCAAATACGACCAGAAACCCTGCGAGGTCAGTTACCCACAATGCTTTGCTGCTTGCGAACATGGTTGTGAGTGAAACATTGCAGTAGTAGCAATAGTAACGTGCACAGTGCTGGTTCCCGGTCGGGGCGGCGGGGAATTCATGACCCGCACGTCACTTTGTTGTGTCTGCTGCAGTGTTGTAGTCCAGGAAACACGGTAAAGTCGCTGGTCTGATGCGGCGCTGCTCTAATTCCAGATCATCTGTGAGCGAATGAAGGAGAAGAATAGAATCCCAGAAATCAAGCAGAAGATCACGGAGTATCTCGAAGGTAACAAACGATGTTTTACTTTAAAAATGTTAGTTCTGATGATCTGATGGCTTCAATGATTTTACCGCCGTGACTGTTTTGACGTGATGATGATGATGATCCTGAGCCTGTTTGTGATTGGCCACAGACCGGTGTTACGTGCCCCTCCTCCGAGCAGCTGATAACTCCGCCCAGCCTGTGATTAGCGCGCCCTGGTCACCTGAGCCCGTGGAATGCCGCTCACTGCGATTACCCAGAAGCCCCCGAGAGCCCATGATGACGGTAAAGGCCTTTGCCGGCCCACTGAGCCCCTCTAAAGTGAGTTTAATCACAACCCGTCCCTCCGTCTGTCTGTCGTTTCTTTGCTTTTCTCTGTTTTTGTGCCTCACTGAGATCTGAGTTAATGCGCTGTGTGTGTGTGTGTCAGGCGGATGATTTCAGGCGTGTGTGGAAGACGCCCCCTAGAGAGCGGGCGGCGCATTTCCACCACATCCTCAAATCGGACCCTGAGCGTGGAGCGGAGCGAGTCGGCAGGTTGGTGTGGAGAGCGAGCACTCGCATGGCGCAGATATACAACGCACTAACGCTGTTCATACGGCTGCTGCGTTAGCCTCACTGCAGAGTGTGTGTGTGTGTCCTGTAGAGACCTGGCACATGAGCTGGGCCACCCCTGGGCCGAGTATTGGGATTTCCTGGACGGTTTTGTGGACTTGGCGTCAGTAGAGGGTCTGCGGCGTTTGGAGGAGTTCCTGAGCAAGAAGGACTTCACTGAGCGCGCTCGGGACCAGGCTGGAGAACTCAATAACAGCAACAAGTTCAGAACTCCCTCCCCAGGTAAAGAACACACACACACACACACACACACACACTGGAGAAAGGAAGTGTAAAATGTATGTGATTTATACATGTGTATAGACGTGTGTGTTTGAAATAATTTCAGGAAAGCAGAAGAAGTTCAGTAACTCCGTGTCGGTCGGAGCGTTCCTGGACGAGACCGATATCTCCCTGGAGGAGATCAAGAACCGACAGAACGCAGCGCTCACCAGCATCTCCTCCTCCTCCTCCTCCTCCTCCTCCTCCTCCTCCTGCTGCTGCTCTAAAGATGACCTGGATGGGCGGAGCGTCCACATCCTGCCTGTCTCGCAAGACTCCGCCTTCATCGATCCACGAAACCCCGCCTCTCTATGCCCGCCGTCACCCATCTCCAACCTGATGGCGGAGTTCGAGCGTATGACGCTGCAGGACCACCCGGATGGAGCTGAGCAGGAAGGGGCGGAGCTTTCGAGCACGAGTTCGGATGAGTACTTCCTGGCGCAGGAACGCATGGAGGAGGAGGAGGAGGAGGAGCAGAGAGCGAGGACTCGTATGGGATCAAACGGCGAGCGATTGAGCTGTTCACGCTCCAGATCGTGGGATCACGGCAGCTCCGCTTCTTGCTCCACATCTGGATCGTATAGGTCATTGGACCGTTCAAATGATCTCATCCTGACCACGCCCCCTCGAGTCAGGAAAGGGCTTTTCATTCAGGGGTGAGTCAGCCAGCCGCGGGCGCTGTGTTGTGTTGTGTTGCGTTAGCATGTTTGACGCTGGCGTTGTTCTCCTGCGTGTCTCCACAGAGACACTCCCTCTAGACTGGACCGTGACGTGTTCGCTGCCGTGGGAGGAGCTGAAATTGACCCGCTCAATTATCCCAGCATTCACAAGTGGAAAAGCACCATGGAGTCGTTCACCAGCGCCGAGATGCAGAGGTGTGTATGTCGGCCACGCCCCCTTCATGGCCTACACATGTCGGAGCTTAGAGAGCGAGAGCGGCTCTCAACCATGCTAACAGGCTACTTACCTCCTTCTACTACCACACGAATTACTGCATCACTAACTAGCTACTACCTCAGAAATAAGCTACTACCACTGTAACTGGCTACTACTACACTAGCTACATCACTAACTGGCTACATCACTAACTAGCTACTACACTAACTAGCTACTACACTAACTAGCTACTACTACTATTTACGTACTATTTATGTAAGTGCTATCAAATTACTGACTTATTTTTAAAAAATAACATGCATTAACTTTTATACCTATACCACCTGTTATTTACATTTTATCCTAATTGTTTATCTGAAAAACAAAAATAAGGGGAAAAAGAGGCAAAGGATTTGTTTTTCATTACTGAGGTTAAGCTTGGGGTTTAGGTGCAGGTGTAGCGGTAATTAGCTGCATTAATCATTACAGCAATGGAACAAGTAAAACCTGTATGTGTGTTACAGTTGGCAGACTCCGGCTGTATTAAAGACCCCCTCCAGGCTCCAAGCTTTGACTCCCGGTTCTCCCGTGAGCCGCTACAGTCCGGCCAGACTCGCCTACTCGTCAGAATACACCAGTCCCGGACGCTACAGCCCCGCCCACGCCAGTTACATCCAGCGCATTCGGCTCAAGCACTTCGGAGACTCGCCGATTTAACAAATGCTTGCGTGGACTCTGCGTGTCGGAGTCCGTCTGCGTGTCGGAGTCCGTCTGCGTGACGGAGTCTCAGACACACAGAGCTCCACCGCTGCTGCAGAACTTTAGTGGGAGAAAACATTTAGCGTGAACTGAACTGGTACACTGTAGTGTATATTTTTAAACAATTGTCCTTTTCTTATGTACGTATGTGTGTGTGTGTGTGTATGTGTGAGTGTGTGTGGATTTGTATCCGTAATTATTTATGGGTGACGCAGAAGTATTTAAATTCCCGCGGCACTCTGACGAGTTAGAGAAAACTAGCTGAATAAAGAAAGCTGATGAATGAATGGTACGGTGTAACTCAGTAGCACAACATTCTGTGTGAGGAAACGGGAACCGTTTCGGGCCTTTGCGTCCACCTGTGCCCTCTCAGCGCCTCCTGCTGGTCAATAACTGGAATACGGTCTTATCTGGAATAAACCTTTTGATTTCTGTTTTATTTCACTTCAGTAATAAATGTTGCTTACTCGTAAGCGTGGATTATTTTGGCACTTAAACAGTTTTCAGAATGCACAGTAAGGACGATATTCTTTCACGTGGTACACCAACACGCACAATATTGTTACTGTGGAGAGGCTCATCAAAACCAGCACGTTCTCGTTTCAGAGCACAACAAATCACACCACTGTCTCTACTACTACTACTACATTGTCTTTTTTTTTTTTTTTACAGCAGTAGGTCACAACCAAACCCCACCACACAGGAAAAGCACACGTTTAATTAGTTTTTTATTATTTAGATGTGGTCCTGAGCTTCTTTAGTGCCTTTTGATGTTGAAAACACACACACACTCGGCACATCTCCGTGGAGAATAAGAGACTGTAGTGATGGTGTGTGTGAGACGCTTGTTATTTTTATTCTCGTGTATGTTCTCGCCATGTTGCATGACTCAGTGCTGTTTTATTTCCTGGCAGAGGAGAAAAGTTATTTGATGTACTACTGAGAAACAAATAAAGTGCACAGCATCTCTTACAACCGACCATAATGTCTTCATTCAGCTGGAGTGTGTGTGCAAGTGTTTAGTCCAAGTGTAAAATCTCGGAACAGTGGCTCCGCCCACTGCTCTTTTTTTTAAACTGTAAACCTTTCAGGAAGTCTTTCATAAAGAATTTACATCCTCTATGACTAAAGGACACACTCACTATAACCACACTCGCACTGTAATCTCACACACACTATAATCACACACACTGTAAATCACACACTCCTTATAACCACACATTCACTATAATCACACACTCGCACTGTAATCACACACACACTATAATCACACACACTGTAAATCACACACTCCTTATAACCACACATTCACTATAACCACACACTCACTGTAATAACACTCACAATAATAACACACTCACTCCTTATAATCACACACTCACTATAACCACATATTCACTGTAATCACACTCACTAACCCCGCTACACACTGCTAGAATTCTTGCAACGCAATGAGCTGAGATTTGTTTGGAAACAGAACTTCAGATCTCAGCTTTGGAATGTGAGAGAACAAAACCGAGTGCACTCCTG
>JAQMYM010000014.1:529790-542489 GCA_030014255.1 Parauchenoglanis ngamensis
TGTGTGCGTGCGTGCGTGCGCGCGCTTGTGTGTGTGTGTGCGTGTGTGTGTGTGTGTGTTATCTTGCTAGCAGCTCTCCCATTAAAGCCCAGTGATTTAGCAGAGTTTGTGTTGTTTGACTTTCTAAAGACTTACACATGCACACACAGTGCTGAGCACGCGCAGAGTCCTGTGTGACCTGCTGGAAAGCGGTGCAGAAGCGCCATGTTGCCTCTGTGAGCCTCTGGCACAGAGGATCAACACGCTTAAGAGGATTCAGCTGCTTCCCACCTGCTGGGCCAAAGCGAGATCACTGACTGATCACTCACATATCATGAGCAGATCCCTAAAATATCACTAACAGATCACTATCACTAACAGATCACTAACAGATCACTCATATATCATGAACAGATCCCTAAAATATCACTAACAGATCACTCATATATCATGAACAGATCCCTAACATATCAGTAATAGATCACTAACGGCTCACGCATAAATCACTGTGATCTTCACTCTGCGCACAGGTCACACTGCTGATTTCTTTTTGCTACCTTTTCAATAAAATGACATGCGTTTATGCAAATGAGTCTCCGTCTAATCAAACATCCATCATTTGCAAACTTTATTTTGCTAACAATCATGCATTTGCATTTAAAAGTAGTACTTAGAAAATGCAAAAGGCGGAGTTTGATGACACCAAGCGGACAAAGACGCTGACAAAAAGGCTGGAATTATTACTTTAAAGGAACGAATCAGAATCCGAAACCGCTACTGATCCCAAAGGAGCTGCATCGTGTTTCATCTGCACAGATAAACAGAAAAAGATCAATAAAGCAAAAAAAAATGAAATGTGACGTCACTGGTCAGATCAAGATCATCGTATTTCTCGGCTCGAACATTCATCAACGGATTCATTTTAGTTTTGTAGTTTCTGTGACGGGATACTACAGTCAGCTAACGTGTGTGTGTGCAGCTGTGTGCAGGTGTGTGCAGGTGTGTGCAGGTGTGATATGTGTGGGGCGTGGTGAGCGTGCGCTCCAGCCTCATGGGGAAACTGCAGAGTAAACTGCGCCGCCGCTCTGACCTCTACAGGTGAGACACCTGTACCTGTACACCACTCTACCTGTACGCCTAGTTCACTGTCATTCACGTTCTTCTCACCTGTGCAGAGCCAGAGAGGGGGCGGAGTCTACACCTGTACTCCAGGTGATGCAGTATGAGCCCGCCCACTGCGACGCGGTCAGCTGCGTGACCTCACTGAACTCTGACCTGTGTGTGTCGGGCGGGAGTGACCAGGTGAGTGAGCCGCGCGCGCTACAGGTGTGTGTGTGTGCGTGTGTGTGGTAAGAGTTGTGAGTTAGGTCCGGTTTATGATGTGTGTGTGTTCTCGCTCAGGCGGTTGTCGTATACGACTGGAGAGCAGGAAAAGTGTGCAGATGTTTTCATGGCCACAGCAAAGAGATCACCAAGGTAACGCAGTAACGACATTTATAAACACTTATTACACTTTATAACCTCTTCCAGCTCACACACACCTCACCGGTATAACCCAGCGTTACCGTGACAACCAGCTCACTCTACATCAGCAGTTATTTACAAACCATGACACAGATAAACAGTTAGTCTTTCTGTGTGTGTGTGTGTGTGTGTGTGTGTGTGTGTGTGTGTGTGTAGCTGGGTTGTTTTGCAGGCAGTACGTGGATCTTCAGCGCGTCCCGTGATAAATCAGTGTTGATGTGGGATTTCACCGGTGGTCCGAACCCCATCCAGTCATTCTGTGGACACGAACTCGTCGTCAATGGAGTGGCGGTCGGCCCAGGTCTCTCACACACACACACACACACACACACACACACACACACAGAGCTGCTGTTTCACTGAACCCTGACGTTAATAACGTGCAGTGACACGTGTTACAGACGGCTCGAGGCTGTGCACCGGCTCCCGGGATAACTCCATGTGTCTGTGGGACGTCGAGAGCGGGAGGTGTTTACACAGAAACACCATCTCACGCAACCTGGTGAGAGAGAACACACACCTCACACACTCCTCACACACTCCTCACACACTCCGCACACCTCACTGTGTGTGTGTGTGTGTGTGTGTCAGGTAACTCATCTGTGCTGGATTCCTGGAGGAACATCAATAGTCCAAACCTCAGAAGATAAAACCATCAGGTGAGACTTTAAGAGTTTAATCACAAAGCAAATGTGAATCATTTTAACTTTAAAGTATTCAGATTTTAATGACAGGAAATGAACATTGTGTGTGTGTGTGTGTGTGTGTGTGTGTGTGTGTGTGTGTGTTACAGAGTGTGGGACAGTCGGACATGGCAGGTGACGAACACGTTTCCAGCTAAGCAGTACATCCAGACTCACTGTGACGTGAGTGTGAACCACTACCACCTCCTGTCCAGCAGCAACGGCTTCGGGGGTCACGGCTGCGAGGCCACGGTCAGTGTGTGTGTGTGTGTGTGTGTGTTATATGTTAGGGTGTCTATCTGATTACTACTGAAGAGCAGGGGCTGCTGATGCCTGTGTGCTGATTACTGATTAGTGTGTGTGTGTGTGTGTGTGTGTGTGTGTGAAGCTGTGGGACCTCAGACAGCCGGGCTGTAAGGTGGTGGAGTACAGAGGCCACGTCCAGACGACGGCGTGCTGCGTGTTCCTCCCCCCGAGCATCGGCTCGCCTGCACTCGTCGCCTCGTCATCGCACGACAGCTCCGTCAAGATCTGGGACCAGAACACGGCCGGTAACACACACACACACACACACACACACACACACACACACACACTTCAATCACTTTTTTATGGCTTCGTGTCAAATCCATTGTGGTGAACAGAGGCAACATGACAGACAGCGCGTCACTGTCCCAATACTTATGGACCTGCCTGCGTGCGAGGTGGTAATGATGTCATAACTGTTAACAACCCTTATTGTTATCTAGCCGTTCTAGTGAACTAGTGAACACAAATATGTTATCATTCTGATCAGTCTAGAGTAAGGATATACTGAATTCTATCTGTGTGTGTGTGTGTGTGTGTGTGTGTAGCGTGCTTGTTCACCCTGTCTCTGGACGGCTCGGGGCCGTTAGCATCGTTAGCGCCGTGCGACTCCAGCACCCTGCTGTGCGCCAGCTACAACTCCGGCCTGCACCAGCTGCAGTTGTCCCAGGGGACGAGCCCCAGCCTCAGGGAGGCGGCACGCTTCTGACCAGCGCTAACGCTAATGCTAACGCTAACTTCCTGTCTGGAGCAGGAAGGATCCTGTCACTCAGGGACACACTGCCATCCCACACACATCAGGGACGCACTGACACCTTCCCACGCAATGACCACTGTATAAGCTCCGCCCACTGCCCACGCCATAGGTGTACACTTACTGTACAATACACAAAGTATTGGCACCCCCTCCCCACAATCCTGTCTCTCAGTGGGTGGGGTTTGTTCTCTTTATGGCACTGACCTGTGTGTGTGTGTGTGCATGTGTGTGTGTGTGTGTGTGGTGAGCTACAGCTGAAATACACCAAAGAACAAGCACATGATGTTTCTCTCCTTCTTTCTCTTTTTTACAAACAAATTATGCAAAGAAACAGTCCAAGGGTGTTACACACACACGCGCACACACACACACACACACACACAAACACACGCACGCAGCGCAGGAGCAGTGCAGTGTGTATGGTCACTGATATGGAGATACCTGTTCTGGTTTTTCCTTTTTCCATTTCTGCTTTGCATTTACTAACCACTAATGTATACAAGAACGCTGTACACAAACACGAAGGGCACACACACACACACACACACACACACAGTGACGCAGCAGTCACAGGAAGAAGTGGTCACCTGCATGGAAAACCTTTTCATCATCCCGTACGGAACAAGCAATGCAAATGTTCCTCACATACACAGAGTCTAGTGTTCAGCGTGTGTGAAGCGTGGCTGAGTTCTCCTCCTCGGTGCGCTTCTGCAGGCACGGGACAACGTACTCGCACTCGGGTCCCGGAGCGTCGTGCTCTCGCTCTGCTTCCCTGAAGGGACTCCGAATCGACTCGCCCCAGACGTGAATCAAACGTGCCATGAGCTTTCTAGATTCTTCGCAAGCTGCTAAACTGAGCCGAAGCCGAACACACGACGCTTTACACTAGTTATTTCTATTGGAAGTGATGGAGTGATCCAATCAGCCAATCGCCTGGCAGCGGCGCAGCGTGGTACGCCACGCAGACACGGGTCAACAGCTGTTACACTCCTGAGACTCTTTTAAATGTTCAGTGGGTAACACATAGGAGAGACGCAGTGTGTTGAGTGCTGGGGAATAATCCCATCACGGGGTGTTAGATTGTTAATTCGGTCCTGCAGACTCGTTTAGTATGACGATAGGAAGACGTCTGTGTGTAGACGAACACCGTCGTTAAACACAGTGGAGTTCAAACCAAGTACTGCCACAATTGACAAATTATGGAGCGTCTCATCCTACTGACGTCCTGAGAGACGTGATTATCTGTACCTGATCTGGGTTTGGGTGAGGCTCTCTGCATGTGATTACCTCTTGACGTATTATTTCCGTGGGCTCTTGAAAGCAACAAAATGAAAAAGACTTTGATTTGAAGAGGGTGATGTGTATTTACTAGCAGTGTCCACATGGACCGGACTGGTCATTCTGTCCTCTGTAGCACGAGCTCATGGCTCACTGCGCTCTTTTACATTTATGACATCATGGTTTAGGTTGGATTTGCTATTCTTATTGTTGTTTTTGTCTTTCATGGTGTTTTCTTTCTATTGTTGCTGTCTTTTTTATATATATATATCTTGTCTTTCCTTCCTGTAGTATCTAAAATAATAATAATAAAAAAAAAGGAAAATATGTATGGTTATTTGAATGTTGATTCTCTGTCAAAGCTGATAATGTTGATAAAGGTTCATCCTATACCTATTTTAAACCATCAGCTGAGACTTAGATCGTAAAATGTTAGACAACACTTATGGGAATAGGTTTAGTAATGTGTAAGTTAGTTGGCTTTTCAGTCTGACTTGCGTTTGTTTACAGCTCGGTTTTGCCCTGTCCAAGATGGCGGACGCGTTAACACATTCCCCCCCAACGCTGCGTCTACGTTTATATGTCTATGGCCATATCCCTTTCAGAAGCTTTGCATGCCATCTTTGAACTACACTGTCTTTTTGGAGCCTTTTGTAAAAATAAATTCATGCTAATAAATCCAACATTGAATGTCTTTTGAGATCATTTATCCGTTTCTCCGTATTGAAAAGCATCGTTGTTATTAGTCTGCCGACCAATCAGAGGCAGCGCTCCTGACATGTCAACCAATCAGGGGCTGTGTTTGAGTCTGGGCATGCGCGTAGCAGCCCTGATCTCAAACACATTGCGCAATGCAAGAACACGAGACTGCAACCTTTCTCCCTTCTACAGATCTGCACTGTCCGGAATAATCGCGTGAATGCGACGAATAATGTATAAATTCTCTTCTGCGCATTTATTGTAAAGCATTCTATGTATATCTATATATTATATCCATTCTATGGATTTATAGTTGTCATCCTGCTTCTAAACATTCTATTTGGTTTCTTGACCTGGCAAATGAACCGGAAGTGATTGATGTAAGTAGCCTGTCACGCTCGTGGCTCAGCCAATAGACAATTTGCCGCCAAAAAACGCGAAGAAGAACAACAGACAGCGTGTCTAGTCAGTTTGGCGGGTGCAGAGAGAGATTATTATTATTATTATTATTATTATTATTATTATTATTATTATTATTATTATTGTTCCACACAGAGTTATTTCTGCATTTTCTAACATGGAATCAGATGAATGCAGTAACTGGGACGCTTCCATTGAAGTTGTTCTTGAAAGTGAGGATGAAGCTGGAGAGTCTGAAGCGGAACGTTTTCTCATGGATGATGAGCTCGCTCACCAGGATGGACTTGATCCAGCTGAGGAGAAAGTGGCCTTTGTTTATTTCCAGGATATTTGAAATGGAGATCCGTACGAGTCGTTCTTTATCGATTTTTCGTGTTTGACAGTGGGGGGGGTTGGGGGAGGGGCCATTGTCTCCAGGTAGACCGCACCGCTCCACAGGTTCTCCACGGGCTCCACCCGGAGTGTGTAGAGTAGGCCGGAGTGTGGGGGTGGAGGTACAGGATCGAGCCCCCTCAGCCACTGCTCTTACCCGAGTGAGATGTGACGTACATAAACACTTCCTGGTCTGATATAAATGATCTAATGTTTACATTTACTTGTTTCATAGCGACAATTACGAACAGAATGAAGAGATTAGCAGCTCTGATTCGTCTTCCCCATCAACCACCCCCCCTTCTTACCCTAAAAAGGCCAGATATTCAACACGCCGGAGCAGGACGAGATCAGTCCGGGAACAGCCCGCCGCCTCGGCCACGTCCTGGAAAACGGAGCGAGACCTAGACGTGTGCCCAGTGCCAAAAAGGTTCATCCCAGCCAGACCCCCTGGTCATCAGCTGAACCCAGGCAGCACGTACACACCGCTGGACCTTTTCAAACTGTACTTCAGCGATGACGCGGTTCAGTCTATTTGCACAAACACGAATAAACAAGCTGTTAAAAACATTGCGAAAGGCAAAAAATACTCATGGCTTGACCTCAACACCCGGGTGTTTTTCAAGTATATGGGACTGGGACTATGTGCACACAGGCGAACGCTCTGAAGAAAACGGACCCCAGAGGCTCCATCAGGTGGTTACGTGACGGCCCGCTGGTTTTCGTGAAGTGGAGGGACACGCATGAGGTCTCCGTCCGCTCCACCATCCACCAGGCGTACTCTGGAAGCCTCGTGGAGAGGAGAGTGAAAACCCAGAACGGCAGCTGGGTCACCATATCCGTTCCGTGTCCGACGCCCGTCATGGAATATAAGAAGAACACGGGAGGTCTTGACTTGTCCGACCAGCTGATCCAGCACTACTGGGTTCACCACAAGAGTCTGTGCTGGTACCGGACACTGTTCTACTACTTACTGGACATTGCAGCTACGAACAGCTACCTCCACAAGGAGCTGTGCAAGGAGAAGCAGGAGGAGCCCTTGACCCACAGGACCTTCCTGGGGGAGCTGACCGCCCAGCTGTCCCTCCTGCCAAGGCGCAGAGCGGGCACTTACCCGTGTCCATCTCCAACCAAACCGATACGAGGAAGAGGGCCACGTACGGACGCAAGACCTGCGTACACTGCCGGAAGAGCAGGCACGTGAGCCAGTCCACCCCCTGGAAGTGTAAGGAGTGTGACGTGGCCCTGTATCTCACTGCAGGCAGGAACTGCTTTGAGGCATGGCACTCGGTGTTCTAGTAGCTCACGCAAGTGTAAATGTACATCCTGCGATCAAAAATAAACAACACTGATACAGAAATCAGTCGTGTTGGATTGATTACACGGTATGCGGATTAGTAAATGTGGAGAAATGTTAGGGACAAGTCGGATTCTCCGATGGTTCTGTCTGACTGTTAAAGCGCCTTCCGCACACGTTAAATAAACGATAACGCGCGTTAATATAATCCTGTGATTTGCAACAGCACTGTGGTGTAATGGTAATTACTATTTAATAGGCAGCGACCTTTCATCTTGGCACCTGTCTGAGTTATGATTAACACACACACTCACGCCTCAGTGTTTCAGTCCGACCCTGTGTGTGTGTCTATCAGCTTTATTTGACTACTTTGTGTGTGTTTCCTGGTTCATGTTATTCCTATATGCAAATCCCACCACACACCGTGAACTACAACGTACTAATGCAGGAACTGAACGAGAGACAGACACAGAGAGAGTGGGAGAGAGAGAGGAAGTGGGAGAAACAGTTTAGATAGACATGCAGAGTGAAAGAGGAACGGTTCAGGAAGGCTTAATGAAGCTCAGGACGCGCACTGAGCCGTGGGCCGGGTGATGGAGGGTCCGTACGGAGAGAGCGGGAGATCCAGGTAGGTCAAACATCACTACTGTAACCATGGTCATAGTGTGTGTGTGTGTGTGTATGAGCAGTTACTGTTACTATTCCAACGTAGATTTTTATTTTCATTGACAGCACGTCTCTGAAAATATTATTACATTTAGTGTTTTGCGAAGTCGGTTCCTGTTGTCACTCACATGCTGCAGCTTTACCTCTGACTGTTACAAAGTGCTGACACTGGAGACTCCTTCTGTACATGACACACAAACATCTCAAAATATCAACTGTTCATGTGTGTGCAAGTCAGTGTACACGTGTGCGTTACTATAGAAACAATAACGTATTAGATCGAGTGCATTCATATAAAGCTGTGATTGGCAGCTGCACTACCGTCAGAGCTGCTGTTATAGAGAATTAATCAACACCTTCTGACCAATCGCCTTTCAGCATTCAGCAGCGCTGAGTCAACTGACACTGATAAAAGTCTGCTATTTAAAGCTCTTGAGCTCTTGATAACTGGAAGCCCCAGCGCACTACTGATGGTCCAAACACCAAACGCTTGGTTTTGGTCTCAGGCGTTGGATTTTGTGTACATGTTGCATATCTACATACTGGACTTATCAGTAAAGAGGCCTCTGCAGCTTTACTGCTTTGCATGGCCTCGAGTTGTTGCTCTTCAAAATCTGCCATTTGCATTTCCAAAGCAAATATGTGAACACAAGGAAGAGCCATTGCTGAGTGTGACTCAGGCACGTGCAAACGCACTTCTTGGCTCTGGCGAATCCTTTTCTAAAGTCAATGCGCCCAGGTTGCGGTCTATTTATACGTATGTTTGTCTTTCAGACCAGCAGCAGCTTCGCAGCTGCCCCACTGACTCGTCAGATTTCCGCTCATTACACTTCATCCATCCATGGAGCGATCTCCTTACGCCCCAGACGACCCCAGTGAGGCCACACCGAGCACCACGGAGGTCTCTGCAGCTCAAGTACCCGGTAACGACGACCTCCCAGAGCTGGAGTGCGCCGTGTGCTTCAGTCAGTTCAACAACGTGTTCAACACGCCCAAAGTGCTGCAGTGCGGCCACACGTTCTGCCTGGAATGCCTCGCGCGCATGAACATAAAGTCGACACAGCCCGAGAGCCTGCAGTGCCCTCTGTGCAGAGCGTTCACCCCTCTGCCCACCCTCGGCCTGCCCAAACTGGCCACCGACACGGAGGTGCTGTCCTGCCTGCCGGAGGCCATGCAGCACGTCTACAGCATCCGCTTCAGCCGCGACAGAGGCAAGCTGCAGGTGAAGCGCATTCCCAGCTCCATACCAGCTTCCCCAACTAACCAGCGCCGCAGCCTGGACCTCGGAATGCCCAGCAGCAGCGACGAGCAGGACACGCGCAGACGCATGTGCCCACTCTGCAGCCGGCTCATGCGGATTCCCATGTGCAGGGCGTTAGTCATGGTCTCCGGCGTGCTCATCATGGTCTCGCTCACCATCGCCATAAGCATCCTCCTCCAAAACCGGTGACATCACAGATCGAGGCGGGGATTTCTGAACCCGGTTTGATTTTTCAATATTTCCATATTTGGCATTCCTTCGAATGGCCTGAAGATTCCGTTTGTTGATGCATTTCCTTTTGGAACTGGAACACAGGGGGGTAGCAGGTCAAAGGGCTCAAATAGCATTACACATGCCTTTGATCGCGACTGGGCCTCAGGAATCCACAGGGGAGAGTAACGCAAGTCAGAAAAATAAAAACGTATGATGACACCAGCTTGCTGGGCAACTCTCTCTTGCGTGCACACACACACACACACACACACTAATGTGTCTTGATATATCCAATACTTGCTTATTCTTCCACACACACCATTCCGGAATAGCATGCAGGAACTTGCGCAAGTTTGGCTGCACCAATGAGCTATGTTTGATGCTAACTTGCTACCGTAAAATAATTTATTTCCCGTAGTAGAAGGTGTAAACTGGTTTCAGTGGCTCTTCTGTCAAAGCTGTTCCCTCCACAGCTGCCTGCTTCTCTCCTGATAAAGCGAGGGAGACCCTGCCGCTCTCTGCACTTTCAGCAACGCTCGGACACATTAAATGCTGCCAAACTGGGTTTAACAGTGTGTATCTCTGTTTCATCTTTTCTTCCTGTCATTACTTGATCTCCTCAGATTTGCACTATTAGCTGCTAAGCAGGCTAACTGTAAGCATGACTGCTACAGTCTTATTAAAGGCGGAGAAAACACCACTCACCAGCTAATTGTCTGAATTGATCTCATTCCAGCCTGTCTAAAATCAGCAAGCTAGGAAAATAGAAAGTTACACTGACTAGCCAGCTAGCTACCTAGCTAGCCAACAAGATAACATTAGTAATTAAAATGGCTTCTGGTTTAGATGTAATATGGAGTTAGGTAGTTTTCCGGGCAAATCTTTAATGAACTAAAATGCGCAAACATGCTACGTTTCTAGCTAATTCTAAATATCCAGCTACTAAGCTGATGTTAGCAAACAAAGACTAAGGTTTATGGAGGCTTTTTGGGCATTTTAGCTGAACACAGCTACTAAAAAAATAATCCTGCTAGTTATCAAGAAAGTTTCAGGCTTATAATAACCAGCCAGCTAGCTAAGTAAGTATCTAGCTAACGTTTTTAATTGCTTTTATTAAAAGCAATTACAATTTATGGGTCATGGGCTATATGTTACAGAACTAGCGAGCTTTTTGGGCAATGTTACTTAAAATAAAGAAGCATGCTTTAAAAAATAAACTAGCTAAAAAGCTCGTATTAGTCATTAAAAAAGTTTATCGTTGATATAAAACTGACAATGATTTTGAGTAGGTAGTTATGGAGTTAACTGATGTTGTTTATGAACGATCTTTCATCTCATCGCTTTACAACATGATTACATTGTGGATGGGTGAACGATTTTGAACTTTTATTATCAATAGTGTCCTCTTGCTAATGTTAGCTCGCGGTATTACTAGTTAACATGGAGCTGAATAGTGAGAATGAGCTCGGTGCTACTGCTCAAGGAGGAGAAATGAAGATCTGCACGAACTTCAGGTTAAACTTTAAAGCTCTGTTCACATAGCGAGTTTATTCGCCTCTTAAATTCTATCTGCGCTGATTTTTCAAATTGTGCTTATTAAAACTCATTAATGATTTTTGACCCTGAAGTCTTTGTAATCGAAATGGAGTTGCATGTCCACCAGATGGCACTGTATCATTACGGTAGGTGTGAAGCCACGAGCTGGCGATGTTTCCAGCATAAATGTGTCATTACGTGATGGAAAAACACTGGAGGAAGGCAAACTGCATGAACTTCATCTGGGCTGCTTCCACAAAACAGGAAATCTGTGGAAACAAAGCTGGCAATCTGTCACTGTAATTCCCAGTGATGGATTCCTGAGAAGTAGAAATGATGTGTGTAAGAGTGTAAGGTTCCTGTACACGTTATAACACGTTATAACACAAAGCTTCCTAACCCGACCACAGAAACACCCGCAGCCGTCTCCAGATCCGAGCGACCCGAATGTTGAAATAATGATCAAATAATCAGAAGCAGAGAGACAACAAGCTCACGCCGAGTAGAGAAGGAGCCACGAAATCTCCAACGTCGCGACGTGGAAAAGGCGTTTCACTAAAGATAACGACTCGGAGATTTATCTCAAATGTAAACTAACTTAATGATTTAGCCTTATCTTTGCAGAAAAGCTAAACTTAGCTAAATGAAGTTTATCCTTCACCTTTTGTAGCTTTAAATTCTTTAGCAATCTGCACTTTAAGTGCCTGAATGATATTTAGCTTCAAAAATTCCCTAACATGAATTGAATGTTTACCTCGGATGTAATAATAATATTTACTTAAGTTTATTAATACTGTTCAAGCTAACCAACATTAGTTAGCACATTTAGCTTACAGCTTGCTAAACTTTTACCTATGATTTAGCTTATAACGAGCTGCAATGTTGCTTTTTTACTGACTGAAACTTAGCTTTTAGTTTAGTGAATATAGCTCTTAATTAACTCAAGTTTTTTGTCTTTATCTTTTCGATAGCTTAATTTTAGCTTCAACTGAGCTGAATTTTCGCTTCTGCAGTTTCTATAATTTAAATGTAGCTTCTGTCTAGCTGAGATTTAGCCGTTACTTTTTCTGTAACTGTTGTTGTGGTGTTGATGTATTTCCCAGTTTAAAAAGAGAAATGTTTTACTGTATGTGGTCATGACCTCACGGTGGGGTCTCGCTGCAGTACCGCGTCAGACCAGCGGGGGCTGCGGTGCGATCTGGGTGTTCCAGCAGGAGCTGATTAAAACTGTGCTGTTGTTGTAATGACAGTTTGATGTGTGATACGTGACCCATCAGTCGAATCAGTTGAATCAGCAAAGGCAAGGATATGACATCATGCTGATCTGAGGTCAGGGGTCATATCAAATGCCTAACATGGAACTGATCCTACAACAGCGGGTTTTATAGTAAATCTCTAAAAAGTTTAAATGAAAGAATGAAGGGGGAGAGAATGAAGCATGCCAGTGTGGGATTATAGCGAGTGGTGAGTTGAGGTGAAGCTGCTGATTGGTCGTCTGCTGTAACAGCCATTATGACATCATCAGCTGGCAGTTGGATTCAAAATTTTAAATTTAAAAAACATTCCATCAGTGTGTTTCAGGGGGGAGAGTTTCATCCTTTAATATGAAACTGTTTATAGGTATAAGGTTTACAAAAAGCCGTGTGTGTGTGTGTGTGTGTGTGTGTGTGTGTGTGTGTGTGTGTGTGTGCATGGGAACTGACACATG
>JAQMYM010000014.1:568483-583414 GCA_030014255.1 Parauchenoglanis ngamensis
TCTCTCGCTCTCTCTCTCTCTCCGTCTCTCACTCTCTCTCTCTCTCGCTCTCTCTCTCTCTTTTTCTGTCTGTCCGTCTGCCTGTCTCTCGGGCTACCTGTCTCGCTCTCTGTATCTCTCTCGCTCTCGCTCTTGCTCTCTCTCACACACACTGTCTCTCGTCAAGCTCATAAACAGCTTTATTGGCATGAATAGTAGGTAACAACTGTTGCCAAAGCATTGAGTGTTGTAAGGAAACAAGATAACAATATGTCCCCGTCTTTCTCACTCTTTCATTCTTGATTTCTCTGCCTGAATCATTCCCTGTCTCTCTCTCTCTCTCTCTCTCTCTCTCTCTCGCTCGCTCTCGCTCTCGGTTCATTTCAGCAGTGCTGTATTTGGCGTGACTCTTATAAACAGCATCCATTGCCAAAAGTAATAGCACCAGTGTGAATGGACAATCGAACAAAGTGAGGAATAAAACACTGTGTGTGTGTTGCTGCTCCAGTAAAATAATCAACACCGGAGTGGTGTTGTGAAGTGAAGGCACTGTTACCTCTCCAACGTTGATCATTTTCCTGTATGCCAGTGGTTACAGCTTTTTATTGATCAAAGAACAACACCTTGCAATTTTTAATCCCTTTATAGTTCTTTATAAGTCTCTCTCTCTCTCTCTCTCCCTCTCTCCCTCTCTCTCCCTCTCTCCCTCTCTCTCTCTCTCTCCCTCTCTCTCTCCCTCTCTCTCTCTCTCTCTCTCAGCAGAGATGTAGTGTGTGTTCTGCAGTGGGAGACTCTGATGCCGCACCATGTTACTGTTCCTGCTGTTGGTCCTACATCCTAAAGCCAATGCTCAGATAGACCCAGGTAAGATCTTTCGCCCTCTCCCTCACACACACACACACACACGTAAAATCTATGTTCCTTTGACCCCTGTGTGATCTTTTGACCTCAGCTCTGTGTCGCTACCCTCTTGGCATGGAGGATGGCAGAATCAAAAATGATGACATCACAGCCTCCAGCCAATGGTACGACACGACCGGGCCGCAGTACGCCAGGTAAATCGAACACTCTCACTGCTGCCATCCCTGTCTGTCTCTCTGTCTCTGTCTGTCTCACTCTGTCTTTCTCACTCTCAGCCTGTCTGTGTGTGTCTCATTCTTCCTCTGTCTGTCTGTCTCTGTCTGTCTCACTCTCAGCCTGTCTGTGTCTCATTCTTCCTTTGTCTCTGTCTGTCTCTCTCTGTCTCTGTCTGTCTGTCTCACTCTCTGCCTGTCTGTGTGTGTCTCATTCTTCCTCTGTCTGTCTATTCTGTCTGTCTGTCTCTGTCTGTCTCTCTCTGTCTGTCTGTCTGTCTCACTCTCAGCCTGTCTGTGTGTGTCTCATTCTTCCTCTGTCTGTCTCTGTCTGTCTCACTCTCAGCCTGTCTGTGTGTGTCTCATTCTTCCTCCTGCTGACTGTATCTGTCTGGCTCTTCTGCTCTTTTCCTTTCTCGCCGTCTCTCGCTCCCTCTGTGTGTGGATGAGCGATGAGTGTAAGCCGATATGCTGTTTTGTTCTGTGTGAGTACTTTCTGTTTTTAAAGATAAGATGATGGTATTTCTTGTCTTTCTTTGTAGCTTGTAAGTGTCACTCTTCTGTCTTCTTTCTTGCCTTTTATGGTGTAATACCAGTGATGCTTAGTTTAAGAGGAAACTTTTTAAAAGAAAAAACATTACCCCCCCCCCCCCCCCCCCTGCCTCTCTCAGGCTGAACAGGGAAGAGGGTGACGGTGCCTGGTGTCCTGCCGGTCAGCTGCAGCCATCTGATGTCCAGTACCTTCAGCTGGACCTCCGTCAGCTCACCTTCCTCACGGTGGTGGCCACACAGGGCCGATACGCCCGGAGCTCCGGCAACGAGTTCGCCCGTAAGTACCGGCTCTCCTACAGCCGAGACGGCCATCGCTGGATCTCCTGGAGGAACCGCTTCGGCAACGAGGTGCGGAGACCAGGGGGTTTACTCACCACAGCATCTCGTATTAACATCATAATTAACACACATGATGACCAGGCTTATCAGTAAAATGAATACTCCCTCACCTGGCTCAGGTGTGTCTTAGAAATCCCAGAAAATGTGTCATATAATATTTAAGTTATATTTATACAAAACTGACTAAAGACAAAAAATGCATGTGTGGGGAAAAAACTCCGACTGACGTGAGATGTGTGGCCTGATATTCTAACAAGCGCGTTTGACATCCTGCGTGCCGTACCGTGTGCAGATTATCACAGCGAATGTGAACACGTACGCGTCAGTGGTGAAAGACCTCCACCCGCCCATCATCACGCGCTTCCTCCGCCTCATCCCCGTCACGGACGCCGTGCACACCGTCTGTATGCGCGTCGAGCTGTTCGGCTGCGCCTGGCAAGGTACGCTCACACACACACACACACACACACATGTAGACATACATACATGAAAACATCACTGTAACACGGGTCCTGTTCCTCTCTCTGTGTCTTTACAGACGGGTTAACGGCGTACATCGCTCCTGAGGGCCACACCATGATGGCGCCCGGATATCCCATCACCCCCCTGAACGACTCCACCTACGACGGAGTTCAGGAGCGCAGGTACGGCGTCAGAGTTCACACTATACTATAGTGTAGTATTAGTATTAGTGTAGTGTAGAGTAGTATGCCCCATGGTCATGTTTCTGTTCATGTCTGCGTGGTGGGGCACTTCCTGTCTTTTACCCTCTGCTTTATTTCTAGAACAATGTAACTGAGCTAAACTAAACACCGATCCTTCATCACTGCAGCTGAGTGTTCCCCCTCTCTCTTCGTCTCTCTCTCACACACACACTTTTACATGGCCTTCCTTTCATTGCACTTCCTTTCTCTTTGTCTCTCTCTCATTGCTGTATTTTTTTAACTCCCTCCCTGACCCTAACCCTTTCTCTTGCTCCGTTTCCTGCTCTCTCTTTCTCGCCCTGCATCACTTTCTTTTCCACTCTTCTTCTGTCTCCCCTTTTCTCTTTCTTTGTCTCACTAATCTCTCACTCCAGCTGTACTCTTTCCTTCTCTCCCTTTTTGCCTTTCTCTCTCTCTCTGTCTCTCTTTCCCTCCTCTTTATCATCATATCATTGTTTTTTTTCCAACACAGTATTGATGCTACTCCCAGTGTACAGTGTTGCATGAGAGCGTGTGTGTGTGTCTGTGTGATATAAACATGTACAACTCTGTATGATGCAGTGAAACACTACAGTCAGAGCTGCTGTTATAGGAATTTAATCAGCACCTCCTGACCAATCAGAATCCACATCCACAGCCTACTAACCGGGAAACCCCCCCCCCCCTCTGTCTCTCTCTCTCTGTAGGAGGGTGCTGGGGGGTCTGGGTCAGCTGACCGACGGTGTGATCGGTCTGGATGATTTCTCTCAGACGCGTCAGTACATGCCGTGGCCTGGTTATGACTACGTGGGCTGGAGGAACGACTCTCTCGGACCTGGCTACATTGAGATGGAATTTCAGTTTGATAGGCAGAGGAACTTCACCTCCATGAAGGTGAGGAGATAAAGAGTAAATTCATCAGAGAAAAGGTCTGATTTCTAAATAACTCGGGTTAGTGGTTCAGTACGTGGCGTTTCAGCGACTTTCTCTTTTTTTCCAATCTTGTTTTATTTCCTGCAGGTGCACAGCAACAACATGTTTGCGCGAGGCGTTAAGGTCTTCTCGTCCGTATCGTGTGCGTTTAAGCCACGCCTCATCTCGCAGTGGGAGCAGGAGCCTGTGGAGTTCCACACGGTTCTGGACGACCGGAACCCGAGCGCTCGGTACGTCACCGTGCCTCTGGAGCGACGCGTGGCCACGGCCATCCGCTGCAGGTTCTACTTCGCCGACACCTGGATGATGTTCAGTGAGGTCTCCTTCCAGTCAGGTACGCGACGCTATAAATAAGCGCCACCGTTTAGCTGAACTGCCCTTCAGCACGATCGTCTTTTGGATTTCTCACTTGTTGCTTCTCCTTGTGTTCAGCGACGAGCCCGCTACCCACCCTGAGGCCGCCGGTGATGACATCACTGCCTTTTGAAACGCAGAGCCGAGCACCGACTACAGTCATGGCAGCTACAGGTACGCTGTGTCAAGGTAAATTGAATTGATAAACCACGCCCCTCAACACCCTGACTCCTGTTTCAAACCCCTCCACACACACATGCCAATCTCTCTACATCAAACACACTCTGCTTCGTTGTTTGGGTGTTTTACAGATGCCAGTACGGTAACATCCAAGCCCCGCCCACCTGAGGAGAGCAACACGTCTGTTCTGATTGGCTGTCTGGTCACCATCATCCTCCTGCTGGTGGTGATCATCTTCCTCATTCTGTGGTGGCAGTATGTGTGCAAAGTCATGGAGAAGGTGCGTATGGTGCGTGTGTGTGTGTGTGTGTGTGTGTTGAGGTCTTTACACACACAGGGCGACGTGAAAAACGATCCCGATGCCTATGAACTCTTTCTGTCTTCACCACATCACAGTGGCCTGGGCTACGGATCATTTTTCGTTGGTTGTCATAGGTGGTCTGTAAAGTCATTACCTGTACATTTTTGTTGCCCTTGTCGATCAGCGCTAGGTTCTGAGACCCAATGAATGAGAGAGTCTTTTTGTGGACGAGCGACTCCACCATGCCTGCAGCAGTGTGATGGCGTTTCCTCAAACTACACCCCGAGGGGTTGACTGCATTCTATTAGCAGAGGAAATTTAGAAAACTCGAACCTGATGCTAAAACGAAGCTGCTTTTTTACACACGAACATTGGTCTTTGATGTGAAAGTGTTCATTTACGGGACAGTCGTTTATATGAAAAAATATACTGTCAGAAGTAAAAATCGTAGCTGTAGCAGTCCGCACTGCGTGTGCAAAGACGTTTAGTGTGACTGCTGCTGTAACGCGCATGATTACACGGCAGGAATGAAAAGAGCCATTGCACTGAAATTCAGACAGAAAAACACTCACTCCGTCTTTGTTCCTTCCTCACCCTCCCTGTCTCACTCTCTGTGTCTGTCTCTCTTTCCCACTGTTTTGCTGTCTTTCTCTCCCCACCTCTCTACTTCACTTTCCTGCTCTCTGCCTGTCTCTCTCTTCCCCTCATATTTCTCCCTCTCTCTCTGTCTCACTCCAGGGTCCGAGGCGTATCCTGGATGAGGAGGTGATGGTGCATTTGCCCTGCAGCAGTGACTCCCCTCAGTCGCCCCCTCTGGACTCTCTGGACTCTCCGTATGAGAGAGTGTTTCTGCTCGACACGCGCACGCACACTCCGGAACGTACAGAGCTTAGAGCCAAAGCCCCGGGTACACACACACACACACACACACACTCACACACACACACACTCATATGTAGCCAAGACATTTTTGTTTAAAACAATAAAATAATATTTGTGTAGTTGGTAAAAGTTCAAATTTATTTCTGCTACTGAATGAGAAAAAGTTCAAGGGGGTGAATACTAATGCACACACGCACTCCATTCACTCACACACACACATTTTCCTCAGCACGGTCACACTTCCTCCTTCTCCTTTATAGCTGCTTTCCGGTTTTTATTCCATCTGAGACTGAGGTTCTTCTTGGAAATCCTTTTGCATGATATTTTCCATCTCTCTCTTCCTGTTTTTTTCAGTGCTGTTTCTTCTTCCTCTGCCCTTTAACCCTTGCACTTGGTCTTCTTGTTTTCTGATCTTCCCCTGACCTCTCGTTACCGTGGTGATGACCCCAGTGAGGGTAAGGAGGATGCTTTGCCTGTTTCTTTCTGCTCTGAT
Organism: Parauchenoglanis ngamensis; assembly: GCA_030014255.1. Taxonomy (NCBI): domain Eukaryota; kingdom Metazoa; phylum Chordata; class Actinopteri; order Siluriformes; family Auchenoglanididae; genus Parauchenoglanis; species Parauchenoglanis ngamensis. The sequence continues at coordinate 574,253 of JAQMYM010000014.1, forward strand.
GGTTCCACTTCAGTGAGTTTGGATTAAAATCTCCAGGTAGATGACTTGATTGGGTATTTTCTGGGTGAGTAATGTGGATGTGGTTTATTTGCACGGAATTAACACTTGGGGACGTGCTGTTGGGAAGATGATCAACCATGGTGTGGTGTGTGATCCAGCTGGACATAAAGCAGCGTTATTGTTACCCATCTGAAGTTGATTATTTTCCTATAGCAGCACAGCCCCAATTGTTTTATTCCTCTCATACCATAGCGGTTTCCCAGTGATGACCATTTTTTATTAATTAATGAATGATGTCATATTTTTTTTTATCTGTTTATAGTTATATTTAATGTGTTAATGGAACATGGACGTTAGTTCAGAATTCTCCAGTGCTGTACTGCGAGTTTGTGACTTGAAACATTACCCATTATTGTTTCTAATTTACGTTAGCTGTTTCTACAGCTAATCACCATCTCTCCCTCTCTAACCCTCCCTCTCTCGCCCCCTGTGTAGATTGTGGTGGCGGTTATGCAGAGCCAGACATTACCCAGTGTACCCATCACCAGAGTCTCCAGTCCAGTGTACCTCACTATGCCGAGACCTTGATTGTGAAGCTGCAGGGCGTCACCGGTGGCAACACGTACGCCATCCCCGCTCTCACCGCGGACTCTCTGACACGTAAAGACATCACCGCTGCTGAGTTTCCAAGGGAACGCCTCATCTTCCGGGAGAAACTGGGGGAGGGGCAGTTTGGAGAGGTGCGTACGGTGTACTGCGCTATATAGCCCTATACAGAGCTAACCGTGTGTATGAGTGTGGGTAACGTACATGTGTGTGTGTGTGTGTGTGTGTGTGCAGGTGCACCTGTGTGAGGCGGAGGGTCTGGTGGAGGTTTTAGAAGAGGACTCTCCTCCGTTATCTGATGATAAGAGCACGGTGCTGGTGGCAGTGAAGCAGCTCCGAGCCGACGCCACCTCCACTGCCAGGTCGCTACACAGCGCAACAGCGACTCCGTACCCGGAGCTCTAACGCTGCATTCACACCAACATGCCACACAGCAGCACCTCGCAAATTATACATGACCCAGTCAAGTTACAAATCCAAAAATGTGCCTCAAATGATTCCGCAGTCCAACCCCGTGTGTGTGTGTGTGTGAGAGAGTGATGTGACGTTTCTTCAGTTTCCCACTCACAGCTTTAGTTCCTACCTCCCATTTAAGAAGAAAAACTTCAGTCATGGTTTCACCTTATCCTGCCATATACGACCTGTCGTTATATAAAATAAAACAATAAAGCTTGGAAGGAAGCTGCAGCGATTGTTGGGGTCTCTGGGGAGCGTATGTACAGTAGCTAGTACAGCTAACCTGGGCTTAGGGGTTTGACCTCCATGTTGTTTGTTGACTTCATGTTGGTATTTTGACCCCATTAGGAACGACTTCCTGAAGGAGATAAAGATCATGTCGCGCCTGAATGACCCGAACATCATCCGCCTGCTGTGTGTGTGTGTGCACTCGGACCCCATGTGCATGGTGACTGAGTACATGGAGAACGGAGACCTCAACATGTTCCTCTCTCAGAGAGAGATCGAGAGCACGCTCACTCATGCCAATAACATCCCCTCTGTCAGGTACATCTCCATCTGTCCATCTCTGTTCAGGTTTCCATCACACAATCACACCATGTCTCCGTCTCTCTTCCGCTTTAGCACTCCATCACTTAATCTGTCCGTTTCTCCTTCAGTCCATCCCTCTATCTCTAGGTTAGATCTGTTCAGCTGCACTCGCTCAGCCAGTGAGGTGAAAATAAAAGTGATCGACCAGTCAGATGTTAACGGGTGTATAATGGTAGTGTCAATGTTTGTGTGTCTCACGCTACAGTATGGCAGACCTGTTGCACATGGCCGTTCAGATTGCATCGGGGATGAAGTACCTGGCATCTCTGAACTTTGTGCACCGGGACCTGGCCACGCGGAACTGCCTCCTGGACCGACAGCTCACCATCAAGATCTCTGACTTCGGCATGAGCAGGAACCTGTACAGCAGCGACTACTACAGAATCCAGGGCCGAGCCGTGCTGCCCATACGCTGGATGGCCTGGGAGAGCATCCTGCTGGTGCGCGCGCGCGTGTGTGTGTGTGTGCTTAGCTCTTTCTGGGAGCTAGATGTACCCATGATGTCAGAAATACATGTAGTTAGTCTCCATCAGGTTTAAAATTGAACAGAATAGCATTAATTAAAAAAAGAAAGAGAGCTTTCCTGTTGCTTACTGAGGTTGTGGTTAGGTGTAGGAGTATCACTGTTTACCTACAGTTATATACTCTACAGCTCAATGGAAATACGTGTGTGTGTGTGTGCGCGCGCGCAGGGCAAGTTCACCACGGCGAGTGACGTGTGGGCGTTTGGTGTGACTCTGTGGGAAATCTTCACTCTGTGTACGGAGCAGCCCTACAGTCTACTGACGGACGAGCAGGTCATTGAGAACAGTGGAGAGTTCTTCAGGAACCAGGGGAGACAGGTACACACACACACACACACACACACACACACACACACCTGTAGGTCTAACCCCTGTTTCAGACAGGACACAAAACCAAAAACCCACTTGTCTTTAATCAGCATCTCTCTCTCTCTCTCAGATCTACCTGTCCCCTCCCCCTCTGTGCCCCGCCCCTCTGTATGAGCTGATGATGCGTTGTTGGAGACGTGACATCAGAGACCGCCCCTCCTTCAACAGCCTGCACCAGGCTTTACGACTCCACTCTCCCCGCTCTTAACTGACATATGCTCCAGCCAATCAGCTCTGACCATGAGCCCGACCCAACCAATCAGCTCTGACCATGAGCCCGACCCAACCAATCAGCTCTGACCATGAGCCCGACCCAACCAATCAGCTCTGAGTGTGAGCCCGACCCAACCAATCAGCTCTGAGTGTGAGCCCGACCCAACCAATAAGCCCGGAGTGTGAGCCTTCCCCAGCCAATCGGCTCCGAGTGTGAGCCTTCCCCAGCCAATCGGCTCCGAGTGCGAGCCTGCCTTCCCCAGCCAATCGGCTCCGAGTGCGAGCCTGCCTTCCCCAGCCAATCGGCTCCGAGTGCGAGCCTGCCTGCCCCAGCCAATCGGCTCCGAGTGCGAGCCTGCAGTCTTTCCCCTGAGGAGAACCGGAAACTGGACAGCCTTGATGTAGCGGTGATGGAAGAGAGAATCAGAGATGATGATGGCGACGACGATGATGACAACGATGATGATGTCATTTTGAGACACTCTTTTCTGGGTTTTAGTCCCGGAGCACTTGTTAACGTAGTTCTACGCTAATCATAAGTTAGCATGTTAGCATCAGAGCGGGATGCCGAGGCCTGTTGGGACTCGGGGGCGTGGCTCCCGTCCATGGACACTTGAGATGTTTTTAATTTGAATAGTTATTTTCTTTTCCTGTCCTTGTGATCTGTTGTGTCTCTGAGCCTACTGTACGCTCACGGCCTTAAAGACACAATTCAGCCCAGAATGAAATGTACACAAGTGTTACTTTAACTCCGATCAAGCTGTTGTCGTGCGAGCGTGTGATGATTTAGGTTTGTACCGTGCTAAACCGGCGTCTGCGGGCTCCATGTTCTGGCTGAACAGGAAAGTGTGTGCATTTCATTTTTTGCTGAAATGTTGCTTCAAGGAACCAACTGGAGGAGAGTGTGTGTGTGTGTGTGTGTGTGTGTGTGTGTGTGTGTGTGTGTGTGCTGTGTGTGTGTGAGCCCTGTGGTCCCTCATCGCTCAGCACTACTGCCTGTGTTCATCGTTTTCTGCGAGTGTGTGTGTGTGCGTGTGTGTGTGTGTGTGTACTCACTCCCTCCCCACACTGGAGTTATGAATGAATCCTGACTATAATGTGTATCTTTTTTGTGTGTGTGTGTTTATAGTTTTCTGTATTTGAGTGTTCTACAGGTTCGTTTGAGTGAGCAGAACTACTGTCATAGCTAAAGGAGTGGAGCGCTTTCCTGGGAGAGCGAGATGAAAAGAGAGAAGGAGAGAATAAGGGACTGACTGGATCTAGCTCTTTTTCCACCCTTGCTGTAGTATCGCATGTCTTGTATGTTGAGGGTGCCGAAAGTTTCCCCATAACATCTACAGTTCAATTCCGATGCTCCTGAACTTCCTGATCAGCTCTGATGGAGCGCTAGGGCTTTGTGTAAGGCCTACACAAGAAAGAGTACCCGAAGAGTCTAGAACTGAGTACCCAAGACCTGACCCCTCTCTCTCTCTCGCTCTCTCGTTTTCTTCGCTAACGACTCTGCAGCAGACGTGTTTCTCTGAACAGCACATCTCCACCGTCTCTCATCACTGATACTATATTTAGCTTTATCCTGTGGTGCTTCCAGTCTTATAAACTGTTCCTGAGTGCATGACGTCTCAGTCTTTATCTGTTTTCAGTCCTTATTGAGATAGGAAGTGGAGAAACGCCGTGTGATTCGGCTCTCGGGGGATTGAGGAGGATCTCCTGTGAGTAGTGAGAGTAAACTGCCACCGTTGTGTGTAATCTCTTTTAAATCGAGTGTGTGTGTTTGTAGCATGTACATAAGCAGAGCAGATGTGTGTAATATATACGGGGTGAAGGAAGACCTGTTGTGGCATAGCATTTCTCTCAGAGCATCCTGTTTTCTTCTTTCTCATTAAATACCAGACCTGACTCTACCATGGTGTCATTATTGTAGCGTACATTTCTAAACATTTTCCGGATGGAGATGTTTATGCAACATGCATGGAAGGAGTCTCCAGTGTCAGACGCTTTCTGACATCATCTCCAAACGGAAGACATCCGATTACGAACAGCTCAAGAAACAGTGACGAGGAACCTGGAGATCATTCAGATTCGTGCTCCTTTTTTAAATACGTGATTATTGACAGGTTTAACTGATCCATGGTTTTCATAGCATTGAAAACTCCTGACTAATATTGTGTAGGTCTCCTTGTGCCGGCTCTGAGCCGTCGCGGCATGGACTCCGCAAGACCTCTGAAGGTGTGCTGTGGTATCTGGCACCATGATGTGAGCAGCAGAGTCCTGTACGTTGTGAGGTGGGGCCTCCATGGAGCAGACTTGCTGGCCATAGACGCTCTGTCGGATTGAGATCTGGGGAATTCGTAGGCGGAGTCAACACCTTGAACTCTTTGTCATGTTCAAAGATTTTACTCCCCATGAGCATCAATGAGCTTCACAATTCATTATCAAAATTGCAACTTAAAATGGTACATTGGCTAAGACACAGCGACGGGGAGAACATGGAAACTCCACACAGAAAGACCCGCTCACCTGAGGGTCGTCTTTCTCTGGGGCCGCACGGCTCACCACTCCACTCAACATTCAACTCGACGTTTTTAAGTCAGACATGATTATAAACTCATAAAACTAGCTAGTGTGCAGTGATTAGGGGGCTGGATGCAGATATTTTCGTGGGAAATCCGAATACTAAGCATTTGATTCTTAACGACTCAGTGAACAATAAGAAAACCACGGGACGTGATTCAGATTCACACGGAGTCGATTCATTGTCACGTGACGAGACGTGCTTGGGATGCCGAGTCGTGTCACGTGACTAGGCTGCGGGACACGCAGGAAAGCGAGCGGGCTGGGGAAAAAAGCGGAGGTGGATGTAGTCGGTAAGATGAACGAAAACAAAGCTCACTTCTTAATCTGCTTAGTGAATATTTACTCTCTCTAGCACACTAACGCCTCCTCGATGTGCGGTTGTATTAAGTTCTGTTAATATCTGTTCGGTTAAGGGCATACCAGCGTGGATTTTTGTCCCTACCCGTTTTCCGACACGGTCCCGCCTCCTGCGATAGGATTGGTTAAGAGTTCGCACTGGCAGCACGCTGATTGGACGGTTACGCTGCCGTGCGAGCTTTTAGCCAATCACATGGCAGGAGGGCTTATTTGGCGGAATGTGGATGGGAAATTATAAACAACAACCAAAAAAAAAAAACCGCTGACAGTGATTTTTAATCATTTACCGCTGATTATGTATTTATTTAGCTCTAGATTGACGGAATATTCTAGAGGAACGTAAGCAAGGCGTTGAGTTTCATATTACTGAGCAGGCACAGTCGAGGTGTTGATTCATTACAGTACAGATGTTGGTGTTGGTGATACAGATGTTGGTTAGTTAGTCATTTCCCGTCTAAGCAATAATTCAGATTACAGACCGTTTTAAACGTAAACGGCTTGTTGTGTCTGAGTGCACGGGCTGACCCGTATAAATGTATAATTCCTACTCTGTTATACGGTGTGTGTGTGTGTGTGTGTGTGTGGGACAGGAACTTAGATTTTCCTTGTCATGTGTGATGCTCAGTGTTCCACTACAGCACTTCTGTGGAACACCGCCATCAGATTTATCTTTAACTCACGCGCACACACACACACGTGCCTCTGAGTGTCTGTGCCATGCTGTTTACCCTCTCTTTGTGTGTGTGTGTGTGTGTGTGTTACAGAGCTGTGTGATGGTGAGCCTCGGCATCGGTGGCTGATGTGATGTGAGGAGACGACGCTGCCCGAGTGTGTGTGTGTGTGAGAGGAGTGGAGATGAAGCTAAACGAGCGGAGCGTGGTGCACTACGCCAGCTGTGGCGTTCCCCCGGATAAATCGGGCTTCCTGATGAAGAAGAGCGAGCGCAGCGGGACGTTCCACCGCCGCTGGTGCGTCCTGAAGGCCAACCTGCTGTTCCTGTTCGAGGAGCGCGGGAGGCGCGAGCCGCTCGGCCTGGTGGTGCTGGAGGGCTGCACGGTGGAGCTGTGCGAGAGCGAGCGTGTCGACTTCGCCTTCGCGCTACGCTTCGGCCCGAGCCACGCGCACACGCTCGCCGCCGACACGCAGGCCGAGATGGAGGACTGGGCTAAGGCGTTAGCGCGCGCTAGCTTCCAGTACCTGCGCCTGGTGGTGCGTGAGCTCGAGAAGCAGCTGGAGGAGACACAGAAGAGCCACGAGGACGGCGCAGCAGGAAGTGGAGGAGAAAGCCCGGCGCTCCGTCCTGATCCGGCCGGCAGGGAGAACGGAATTTCCTGGGGTGAGCCGTCACGGCCCGAAGAGCTCGGAATCCTGGGGAGAGACAACAGTGTCTCCTGGAGCAAACCCACGCTCGCTAACGGGGTGGCCTGGGAGGGCGAGAGCGGCGCGAGGGGGCGTCCTCCACCCGTACCTCCACGCAGGAAAAGCCCGCCTGATGTGGGCGTGGCTCAAAGAGAGGTGGGCGTGTCTCCCGGGACCACCTGCTTCTCCAAGCTGCACGACTGGTACGGAGAGGAAGTGGCTCAGATCCGCAGCGAGTGGCTGCAGAGTCAGTAGCAGGAGTGTGTGTGTGGCCGAGCGTGCGTGCGTGTGTGTGTGGAGCTTCATCACCAGCATGTGTTCACACAGAGACAGTCTGCTGAGAGCAGGGAGGAAACCTGTTCCACAAACTCCACAGCGCGTCTCAGAAAGGCGCACGCTCGGCACGGAGACACGTTCCTGCAGGATGACCTTCACCATCCTGCCTTCCTCGTCCTCTTCCTCTAATCAGACTCTCACCCTCTCGGAGTTTTCTGATGTTTTTTTACTCACTCTGTTCAATCGCACTCTTTTATACACACGGAGGTGACTAACCGCTACATTTTACACGTTTTTTAACGTTTATTACGTCATTAAGGTGATTTTAAGGTGCAGGTGAGGAGGAAGTGCCATTATCTCAGTGCCTTTTATCTCCCCGCGTTTGTTTTTCCGCTGCGATAATCCAGCGTCCCGCCGTCGCCACGGTAACCTTGCATCACTACAAGAAATGCTAAAAATGTTTTTTTTTTCAGCAAACATTTGGATCAGATTTTTATCTCCACTATCTGATCGGGAGTAAAAAGTGTAAACGTGACGGCGTCATGGTTCCGTTCAGCTCGCCAGCGCTGCTAGTCGGCGTCCTCGTCTGTGACGGAGTTTTATTTCTGCGCGGTGAGCGGGACGTGCACGGTACACCGTGTTATTACAAAACAAAGGACCTGTTGCACTTTTTTACTTGTATTCCGGAGACATCCTACATTCGTACGTTATATAACCTGCATGCGTGTACTCTACATCATCTACATCGTTTACGTTTATTCATTTACGCAAGCGCTTTTGATCCGGATGGACTAACGCTCGAGGTTAGCAGCTATAAGCAGGCCGCTTTATTCCCTCTCCACGTTAATAAGGAGTCAGGCTGTTACGTAAATCTCCTCTCTTTAGGGAAACTTCAGCACATCAGCGATTTTTAAAGGCGGAGCGTACAGCGTACACGCCCCTGTAGACGAGCTGTTAATATGGAAACCATAACGTATCAGAGCGAGTGCATTAATATAAAGCTGCGGCACTGTCAGGGCTTCTGACCAATCAGAGTGCAGCACTCTGGGGTAACAATATTATAATGATTATCAAGTGTTCACATACAGAACAGTGGCTCACTACTAACCCTGAACCCTGTGTGTGTGTGTGTGTGCGCGCAGCGAGGAGGTGTGTTAGTGATGCAGGTGATTACTGAACTCTGGAGATGTACAGAATGTTCAGCAATGAATTAAGCATGTCACACACACACACACACACCAGGCTGTGTGTAAATGATGTAACACTGTAATCCGGATTAAAACTCCAGCTGTGCTCAGACATGCTGTAACACCACGTCTGTAGTTTTGTCCTGTTTCTCTGTATAATGATTGTATTTGCAAATAAACCACTTTTTCCCAACCTTTACTGTAAAGCTGAACAAATCTGGTTATTAACACAAAGAAGCGTCTCCTCTGTCCCGAAGACGCCGGGAAATTTCCCGAAGTTACAGCTGTGACTCCTTCCATTGACGTCCGTCGACGAGCTGTTACTATGGAAACGATAACATGTTAGAAGGAGTGCATCAATAAGTTATAAAGCTGTGATTTGCAGTCAGAGCTGCTGCTGTAGAGAAGGAATCCGCACCTGAGCTCCTTACCTGGTGATGTGGAGAGTGTGACCTCCAGGGGGCGCTGTGTCACTGTGTAACCCCCATCTGCTGGCACCTGTCCAAAGATACAGCACTGGGGGATTGTTATTGTTCCACCGCTCGGCTTCCCACAAGCTGAATTATTCACACTCTGGTGTTTGGAGTGTGTGTGTGTGTGTGTGTGTGTGTGTGTGTGTGTGTGTGTGTGTGTGTGTGTGTGTGTGTTTT
>JAQMYM010000014.1:676384-689692 GCA_030014255.1 Parauchenoglanis ngamensis
TCCACACAGAAAGGCACCCTGGGTGACCCGGGGATCGAACCCAGGACCTTCTTGCTGTGAGGCGACAGTGCACCACCTTGCCACCCTAGTACATCTAATGTCTTGGAAATTATTTTATGCCCCTCTCCTGATTGTTATCCTTTCAACAAGTACAGACTTTGGAAGCTCATAGAATACCATAGTTTCAGCAGTTGGATGAAACCAATTTTTAATCATAATAATTTCATTGTTGACTGCTGTATGACAATTACTTTTGAACACGAGCTTGAATGTGATTGTTTCAGTCTGAAAACAAGTCACATGCCCAATTATAAAACGGTGTGCATACTTATGCAACCAGGTTATTGTAACTGTTTTATTTTTCCTATTTTTCCCTGTTTTTTGTTTGTTTTTCACTTAAGTTTTATACATTGCAAATTGAGGGTAGAAAAGTTCAGACATGATTTATCTTAGCTTCAATTTTTTACTTCACAAAAACCTGCCATTTTAACAGGGGAGTGAATACTTTTTATATCCACTGTATATTTTGAACATTTTAATTAGCATATATCCACTAAAAGTTTTTGCTTACAGATAACTATACGGAGATATATAACTTTCACATTTCCAAATGTGTAATAATAATAATAATAATAATAATAATAATAATGATAATAATAATACTACTACTACTAATAATAATAATAATTAAAATCCATGTGGAATACCTGTGCAATCTCGTGTGAAGGCTCTTCTAGAGCTTGGAATGAGTCAGCAGTAATCTTCTCGTATATTTGCCCATACATCTGGAACTGATCCACTGATCGTGTAGACATATCCTGCTGAGGTCACAAATTGTGTTACATTGAGAATAAATTACAGCATTGTAGTGAAAAATGTTTATACATTTTTCAAATACAGAATTACATACAAATAAATGGGATGTTCTAAAAAAATAGTAATAATTAAATAAATGTTAATCACAAATCAAGACTGTAATTAAAAACAAATATGTTGTGTATGCTGTTTGTTCATGAATTTGTTCATTCACTATATACTATCACATTACTTAATTAATTCCCAATTTCATGTTTGATGAGGATCCGAATATGAATATGCAGATTTTATACCTGTTCTTTCAACACCTGGCTTGGTATAGTCCACTGAAATCTTTCATTCTGCCCAAGCTGATGGACGAGGCTGAATCCATGCATCTCACAGATGTTGCGTAGCAAAAATATCTGTATCCATGGATTGGCTGTGCTAGACAAAAGCTCTTGCAAGCTTCGAAGCAGTCTGCACTCTTCAGCATCAACTGAGACATCTAAAGTATAAAATATTACACATTATATATTAGAACAATATTTAGAACAATAAGTTTTTACATTAAAAACAAGTCATGGATGCTCTTCTATAAAGCCTAATTCTATAAATCTATAATTCTATAGCTTCCCAGTCTTTATTTATTTTGTACTGTAATTATTTTAAAATGAAAAGGTCATCAGTTGCCTTGTAAGAGATGTATACTAAATTTATACTCGACAAAAAAGCTGTACAGTTTAGCCTATTAAATTTAATTCAATTACTTGTTGCCAGTTTCTAAATGTAACTTCTGAAATTTGGTGAACATGACAAGAAGGATAAAAAGACTAGATTGGGTTTGAAATTTGGAGGATGTCACAGTACCCAATGAAAGTTTATATGCAGCTTTTTGTGGCTTACAAAGAATTTGTAATTACTCAGGAAAGAATTAAACTTTAGCTCTCACAGCCTAGCAGGCCAAAAAGTAAAAAGAAAATCACCACCAAGCTAATCTAAGCCATATATTCCCACTGTGTTTTAGTACTGTAAAATTCACATTCATAAAAAGATAAATCTACATTTTTGTATTTTGAAAGCAAAAATTCTGAAGGACCTTTAGCCAGTTCACTCCCGATGGTATCAGAGGCAACCGTGATGGCAAACCGCAGTTTTGCAATGGTGTATAGATCCTCAGAAATCATGTTCTGGTCAGACTCGTTAAACCCACAGGTACCAAGACATTTGATTGCCTTGTTGATGAGACAGCCTTGACTGGAAGAGTGGATGTGATCCTGTGGAAGATTTTGATAAGTGAAAGTATAGTCTATAAAAAAAGATTAATAAATATTTAGGTTTTCCCATTTAGTGTCATATTCAGAGTTGAGTTATGCAAACATAGTGAGGAGTTAAATAAAATATAAAATAAAAGGATGTGCTGGATGAAGTGCTATTCCTATGCGCTGCATAAGTGGGGTGATCTTTGTGATATATTACTGTTGTGGATTGCAGGAGAGCTGTGTGAGATTCACAAGTGGATTTATAAAACTGGGACCACCCAAGGAACCAAACGGACTCCATACTGTACCACCAAGAGGTGGCTGCACCTGGAGCAACTGACTGCAACTGAAGTAACTGAGTGGATGGTCTGAGACAAGTTTCTAAGGTCTCTAAAGGAAGGCAAGGTGGTTGGCATGGGGGCTTGCAGAATCTGCAAATAGTGATGGTTGAGGCATGGAAGTGCGTTCTAGCCACCTTGGTCAAGTGGTAAAAGAGAGTAGAGAGAATTCTCTGGTCTCTGTTATGATGCACTGCCCTAGTGCCAAGATCCAGGCAGTAGTAAAGAGAGGACAGCCCCAAAGGGTCACCCAGATTATGCCACACCACTAGACAAACCCATAGACACCAAGCCAGACCAGTCCCCCACTCCCTGGGTCATAAAGCCCTGGCTAGCAGGATGCTCTGTCCACACTTATCCTCAGCCCAGAGCCCCCACCATCACCCCTAAACTAAATGGCACACCCACTCCAACCCTGTTAGAATCAGGGAGCACCATCACCTTGGCCCACCCGTAAGTCCGGCCCCAATCTGTTAGGGCATGCAGGAGCATTTCACTCTGCTCTGTGCACATGGATGTCTGGGAGGTCCCCGCCACTGAGGTCCGAGTTAGGAACCAAAGAGGTGAGTAGCCCTTACTAATTGGGTTGGTTCCTGAATTACTTGTGCCTCTACTCGTAGGGAAAGTTGGGCCAGTGTTTCCTGCAGTGCTATCCACAACCTTGAGGGACACAAAACTCCAGAGACTCCCAGCGTAGGAGCTGAGGGTGGGTCTGACAATATAGAGGGTTCCTCTACTGCTCTCCTCTATACGATCACCACACAAAGGATGACCTTCTGAAACATTGCTGGGTACAGGTGATGCAGATTGAGGCAACTAGCAGGATGACCAATCTTTACTCACCTGATATTTCCTGATAAGGATTGGGGGGACTGCTATACTACCACATCAAGCATCGAGGACAAACATGCAACCTCCTAGTGGACCTCCTGATGCACCTAGTCCCATCTCACCTGCTAGGTGGCCACTTAGGGGCCCGCAACACCCTCAAAAATCTGAACTTCTGCCAGCAGTGCCCTCAGTGCCACTGCTCCTCCCACAAGGAGCCCACACCTGTGCTGCTCATTCCACTAACCAGCACTGGTTACCCATCGAAAGGATAGGTATGGACCTCATAGGACCAATCCCAAAATCAATCCAGGTACACAAGTTTATACTAGCACTTGTGGACTACACCATCCACTCCAGAAGGCCACCTCCCATAAGAATTTGTTCTCCTTTATCCCAAAGGGCCTTTTAACTGACCAAGGTATGCACTTGGTCTCCAAGTTAATGTCTGATCTCTGTCACTGTTGCACATTAAGCAAATCTGGCCCTCTCTCTACCACCCACAAACAAAAAGCCAAAATTTCATACAAACACTGAAGAGAATGTTCAAGTGGGTGACAGATGAGGAAGGGAAAAACTGGGACCTCCTCCTGCCCTACATCCTGTTTGCAGTCTGCAAAACCCCAGAGGCATCCACATTTGAGCTCCTATTTGTTAGGAGACCCCAGAACTGCAGAACTGCCTGTGAGAAGCAGCTGTCCTGTTTCACTCCATAGTAAAAAAAAATAATAAATTTTACAATAAGTACAAGTATTTACACATACGTAAGTAAATACAATAAGTATGCAGAAGCAAATCAACTGGGTAGCTCCCATTGTGAAACAGAACAAAGCAGAGCACAAATGGGTCTACAATCAACCAGCCCAACCCCACGAGTTCCAGCCAGGTGACCACATGCTGCTCCTGCTGCCCAGTGTGAACTGCAAGTTCCTTGTTTGCTGGCAGGACCTCTACAAGATTTTTGAAAGTGAACTACCACCTACAACAGCCAGGTAAGAGAAAAGACATGCAACTATATCATGTCACCCTGATAGAAAAGTTGAATTAACCTGCTCCTACCTTGTCAGCCTTTGTTGATGTCTCTCCAGAACCACCAGGGCATACCTTGGTCCAAAAAGGAGAAGACCTTACCCCCTCACAGCAGCAAGAACTATGGTAATTGGTGGATCAGTTCAGGGACATTGAGAACTAGGACTAACACACTTCGTGACATCAAGACCTCACCCAGAGTGGTGCTCTGACAGCCATCCTACTGAAGCCCAGAAGCCAGCCACCAGGTTATGAGGAGGAAAGTGCGATGATACTATGTGATGGCATCATCAAAGAGTCTGCCAGACCCACTGTATTTGTTCCAAAACCTGATGAAAGCCTCACGATTTGCAACAACTTCTGGAGTGTAAATGAGGTGTCAGATTGTGACAGCCACCCACCCTCAGGTGGACGACCTGGTAGAGCATCAGGGGACAGCCCAGTTCATCTCTACCCTCAACCTCACAAAAGGACACAAAACCCAAGACTGCATTCAGCACCTCCTCTGGCCACTGGCAGCACTGGATTCTCCCCTTCGAGCTCCCTGGAGCCCCGGCAACATTTCAAAAGCTCATGGACATTGTCTTATGACCACACTACCAGTTTGCAACAACCTACCTAGATAATGTCATGATCCACTGATGTACATGGTCAGACCACCTATTCCACTTGAGGGAAGTTCTGAAGCATTGGCCAGGGCTTGCTGAAACCCCAGGAGAAAAAAATTGAAGCAGTCATAAAATACCCATGACCCACATCCAAGTGACAGGTACACAGGCCAGGGCACCATACTGTCCACAGGTCAAAGGCACGCTGCCATGGAATGAGACGCCCTGACCATAAAATGATTGGGAATTTAGGAAATGAAGTACTACCAGTCTGGTAGACATTTCACCCTAGTCACTGACCACACCACCCTGCAGTGGATGGCAAAGGTAAAAGACAGTGATATTTGAATAGCCTAGTGGTTTTAGTCATTACCAGCCTTCTCATTCCAATATAGATTTTGTCAACATGGTGATGCTGACACTTTCAGTTATTCTCTTGCAGACAGTGACGGCAGGGATGCTCTCCCTCTGAGACCCTCCCGCTGCTGCTCCCTACTGCCGGCCCATGCCAGACCACCCAGCCAACAACAACCCCTCCATGCTCCACCCTAACACATCCCTCACTGGCCACTGCACCTGGTCACAGCATCCCACACCCCTTGTGCACTCACCTTTTCCCTCAATTAAGAAAATAAAAGACTCCTTACTCTCTAGCCCTGCTTCTGTCTGTGTCTGTTTTCTGCAGTGAGTCACTACATGTGAAAAATCCACATGGAACCAGTGTCAAAGAGCATGCATTAACGATGCCAGTGCAGCTTGCTACAGCCTTAGTAACTGGGGAGACCTGCGTGATTATGGTTACATTAGATATGTTTGTAATGGTCTTACTGAAGGACAAACTAGGTAATCTGTGGAACATATAACATATTTGGACACAAGCTATAGCCTAATCACTTCTGGTTCATGACTGGGCAAGTTTGTAATTTTGAAAGACCTGAAACATGCGATAACTCAAGGTTCCATCACTGAGGATGTGCTCAAGTTGCATTATTAGTCTAACATAGTTTTGTGTCTGTATTGTATGGTTTATGCTACCTCAGCATATTGTGTTTACATTTCAAATTCATCTTTTTTTAATAGGATTTGTGTTACTACCATGTACATTGTTGTTGGTGGCTAAAAAGCCTTTTTCACTAGTGTCCTGGACCTTTGCACATGGTCCTGAAATGTATGAAATCTTCTAGAAGAACAAAATGTATTATTAAAATGTTTGGGAGCAATATGAGACAGACAGTACTGACAACAGACCTCGATGCTGCGCACCACCATGAAGTAGATTTCATCAGCATTCCTCTCGTTTGATTTCACAGCTTCTTCAATGAACCTTTGAAGCTGAGGTGCCGTTTCCTCCATTCTGCCCAAAACACAAATGACAGTTCTTAATTTGAGAAGCGATTTGAACTAACTAGTATGGTATGGTAATGCAAATATTTATAGTGCTACTAAGTTCTGGATTGCGGTTGGTCAGAAGTGAGAAAAGGAACTTGTTTTACTGACATTCCACAATATTTAATGTAACTGTAAAATATATTTAAAAAAATGATTTGTCATTCTTCAATAAATAAAAATTGTAATTGTTGTCAATATTCTACTTCTCCACCCTGGCACTCAGTATCTTTCTATAACAGTAAAACACACAGTGTTTATTAATTATACAGTGTTAATTATACAGTGTTAATAGTGCTCACATTACACTACACCAATATAGGTATACACTGCAAGAAAACCATTGGCGTAATCCAATTCATTAGAAGTTAATGTTTACAATTATTAGATCCAGTGCATCACTTTTTAAAGTTTTTAAAAATCTTTTTAAAAGATTAAAGATGCAAAGGAACACAATACCCGCATTTAAGTAGGATCTTGAGTATGAGAGACTGGACAGCAGTGTCTGGATTCATGTACTGCTGTAATGTGGACTTCTCACTTGAAGCTGTGAAAGTATGTTAAAATATTCATATCTTGACATAAAAAACAACTTATATGCTAAAGATGTTCATACTTATTTGCAATTTAATGTACTTTACTTTGATGTGCAGTATCAAGCATCATATAGTTTCTTTTTGTAGCACAATTCTCTAGACTACTACAACTTTATGAAAAGCTATTAATAATTCAGTAGTTTTTCTTTTCTGCAAATTTCTCAGTCTGGTGTGTTTCAGGACTTCATTTAATATACAGTAAAATATATTTCACATAAACTTTATTTCACATAAAGTTCTTAATTAATTACCTTCTGTAGACGGGCTGACATAGTCCATGAGTTTGTTCAGTACGTTGTCAGTCAGTTGCTCTTTACTGCGGACAAAGTTCCACATGAACTCCACAAAGAAGGAATTGCACTTTCTTCGAAATCTGTTCACATTTAGAAAGGTTTCTCTGGGGGGAAAAAGGAGAAAGTCAAATGAACACATGCATATTCATATGCAATTCTGAATATTTCTGAAATTTCTGAATTGCTGGCCAAGAAAATAAAATGACAGCAAAACAGCAAATGAAGATGTTCATACTTGGCCACAACTCCACAAGGTTTGTAATCCTGACCGATTGGTTTTTTGCACTTCCTACACTGTGTGTCATTGTGTGCATTTAAACAAGATATGTGAAACATGTGTCCACATTCAACCTCAGCTGTGTCGTCCTCTGTGAAGTCCTTATCACAGTAGCCACACACGACTCTGATGATGCAAGAGAACAAAAATTTTACTGTAGCTACTTAAGGTTAATTTATTATATTGGTAGCACAGTAACATTCAATAGCAAATTTGACAGATGTTTGTAGCACATGTAATTTTGTTTATTCAGGTCCATGACATTTTCCATAACAATTCAAAGGTTTTTCTATCTTCTCCCTTCTGGCAAAAAGGTGATATACAGACAGGTACTTTGTACTATATAAGTGTTTTGAGTTACCTGCATTAGACATATGCTAATACCAAGGAATATTATGTTGGTAATTGTGCGTGTATGCTTTACATTAAGGCTCCCTTACTTAATAATATTTACTGCATCAGTTAATATTCAAATAGCATGAACATCAGTATTAATACACCATAAGATGTTAACATAGTAAATGAACATGTATCAAATGAGTTTTTAAATAAAGTAAATTAATGAATAAAATATAACAAAATAAGCAAAATAATAAAAACCTGCATTCATCAATAAATCACTTATTATTAAAATACATTTTGTAACATTCAATTAATACTGTTATTATTCCTGCAAAGCTAGCGTAAAATAATGAAGTAAATAAAGTTGATGATAGGCGGTAATCAATCAATACAATGTTGTACTCTATATAGTACATTTCCCACAATTCTTTGCAACATGTAGCAGAGGATGCCATGCATATAGACCTGACAGCATGCTTATAAATTGACAATTCAGTGTAATGTCGATCAATTTGAACAAATAAATGGCCTAATTTAAATATTCAGTGATTACATAATTACTCCATAGACTTCCCTCATAGATTCAAGTTATTTAAGCTATTTATCTGCACAGAAATGTAAGGCACAGGCATTCTGGAGCCATATTTAACCATTTATAAGTGTAAAATAATATACAATGTTGGAGTGTTAATGTGAAACATTTGATGTTGTTCTCATCCCCAGACTCACTTGAACATATTACAAGCATTCTTCCTACATTTAGCCAGCGTCCCTATGACATGATCGATCACAAACTCCATCTGCTTCCCTTCTTCAGAGTTTAGTTTCTGTTTAAATAAAACATCAAGCATTATTTACATTGAAGACATTTACTTGACTTAAAAAGGATGAAAATTCAGTCATACCTTCCAGGCAAACAGTAGATTTCTCACAAGAAAGGTGAGCAGCTTTTTGTCCATTTCCTGCTCATTTTGTAGGAGATGATCCATCAGGAGATAGATTATCCAGGTACTTTGCCAGACAAGTCTGAAATATGACATTTTCAGTGAACTTGTTTTTTTTTTTGCTGTTGTTGCCATAAACTTCAGTAACTTCAGTATTCTGCAACTTGCTCTTTCCAGGTGTTGCTTGATAAATGGTACAGTTTTCCCACCATGAATTTATCACATCATACTATTCTAAATATTTCTATCAATAATGCACAAAAGATAATTACACTTAAAAGCAGATACTTAAGCTCCTTGTTAATGCTTATGTGGGAAAGATTGCTTGCATTAAGAGTTAAGTTAGAACAGCTGATTAACTTCATTTTCAGGGTTCCCCCTTTAAGAATATTAAAACTGCTGAATAGAAGTGTCCGATACTGTCCGTATTTACAATGGTGTCCAGACCATAAGCACATTCCTTTAGCACTTAAAAATAATTTTTCAAAAAACAGCACATAAAATAGCACGTGATTCAGAATATAAATTCTTGAATAAGTCTGTAAATAGATTTGAGATCTGAATACTGACATTTGCAATCCAGTGCCAGTCTATCAAAACAAATCTTTCATGTTTTTTGTAATATACAGTAGCTGGTGAGTAGAGACAGAGAGAGACAGAGAGAGAGAGAGAGAGAGCGAGAGCGAGAGCGAGAGAGAGCGAGAGAGCGAGAGAGAGAGAGCGAGAGCGAGAGAGAGCGAGAGAGCGAGAGAGAGACAGAGAGAGAGAGAGACAGAGAGAGTGAGAGAGAGAGAGAGTGTTACCTCATTTTTATTTTTATCTTTGTTTTTATTTTATTTTATTTTATTTTGTTATTGTTATTGTTACTGTATTTGTTTTATTGAAACTGTCTCATTTCAATGCTTTAGCAATACTGTACATGTTTATGGTCATGCTAATAAACCGCTTTGAATTGAATTGAATTGAATTGAGAGAGAAACAGAGAGAGAGAGAGAGAGAAAGAGAGAGAGAGAAAAACAGAGAGAGAGAGAAAAACAGAGAGAGAGAGAGAAACAGAGAGAGAGAGAGAAACAGAGAGAGAGAGAGAGAGAGAAACAAAGAGAGAGAAACAGTGAAAGAGAAACAGAGTGAGAGAGAGAGAAAAACAGAGAGAGAGAGAGAGAGAAACAAAGAGAGAAACAGTGAGAGAGAAACAGAGCGAGAGAGAGAGAGACACAAACAGAGAAACAGAGAGAGAGAGAAACAAAGAGAGAAACAGAGCGAGAGAGAGAGAGACACAAACAGAGAAACAGAGAGAGAGAGAAACAAAGAGAGAGAAACAGAGAGAGAGAGAGAAACAAAGAGAGAGAAACAGAGAGAGAGAGAGAGAGAGAAAAGGCAGCAGAACTCCTCAGCTCGCAGTCAGTAATAACACTCGTACTGTCAGCATTAGAGCTGCTTCACTCGTACCAGGGTGTAGTAGGTCTTGGTCAGAGCGCTGGTCTCGGACGCTTTGGGAGGACTCTTCTGCGTCCCGGGTTTGGGGGAGATGGGCTTGTCTGCGAAACAAAGAGAGGAGGAAGAGAAAACAAACAGGTCACATACTCCAGGCAGCATGTGGAGACGTTCTGTTTCTATTAGACTGAATATTAGACGTGAGCTGCTCCTGAAGGGCGAGATGAAGGAGAGAAAGCCATCGGGGCAGATCAGGGGCAGATCAGTTCAATGCTCTGTGTATTTCTTTCAGTTCTGTGTGAAGGATACCAAGAATAAACGTGCGTGTGTGTGTGTGTGCGCGTGCATGTGCACTGTGGGGTGCAATATCAAACACTTTACTTGTGAAGAGAAAAATGAGAAACGTGGCTGTGGAGGATAGAGACACATCCTGAGACTTTCATAAACACCTGAAACTGATCAAATACAGGAAGCACAACATAATGTACTGTCTGTGTTCACAGGAACTTCAAAAAGGGAGAACAAAAAAAAAAAAAAAAAAAAAAAAAAAGAGAAATAAAGAGAGAAAGGAAGAAAGAAAGCAGGGAAGAAGGATGAAGTGGAAGAGCAAAAAGAAAGGTGTAACAAAATATAAGAAAAAGAAACAAAGAAAAAGATGTATGGGTGGAAGGAAAGAAGGCAGCGAAAGAACAATAAAAAAACTAAATGAAAAAAAGAAACAAACAAAGCAAGAAATGAAAGAATAAAAAGAAAGAAGGAACAAAAAGGAACAACAAAGGAAATGCAAGCTGTAAGCAATGCCAGCACAAGCGTAAGGACACTCTCACTCACCCTCTCTTGGTCTCCCTCTCTCTCTCTGTGTCTCTTGCGCCGTCTCTCTCTCTCTCTCTGTGTGTGTCTCTCTCTCCGTGTGTGTCTCTCTCTCTCTCACTCCCCCCGTGTGTGTCTCTCTCTGTCTCCATGTGTCTCTCTCTCTCTCTCTCTCTCGGTGTGTGTCTCTCTCTCCGTGTGTGTCTCTCTCTCTCTCACTCCCCCCGTGTGTCTCTCTCTCTCTCACTCCCCCCCGTGTGTCTCTCTCTCTCTCTGGCGTTTGTGTACATCAGTGTGTGTAAGTGTGTATACAGGTGAGCACAGAGCCAGGCAGCTGAGTGAACAGAGGCAGCAGGAGAACACTGCTGTGTTTAACGGAAGGGAAACAGCACTCGCTCCCTGCACCACTTCCTGCCTTTGTCTGAGGACACGGTTTCCTTCCTGATCGGGACGTTAGTGTGCGCTGTGATGTCATCCTAAAGAATCCCCCATTCATCTGCATTATGCTGTGATTTGAAACCACAGAAGCATATGGAATGCTGAGGTTAACCCAGTTCTGTGTGTGTGTGTGTGTGTGTGTGTGTGTGTGTGTGAGAGAGAAAAAAGTTTCGTTTGCATTAATGCCAACACGCCTCCTAAATAAAACAGAACCAACATGGTAGTGAAATGCACAGGGAGCCTAAACAGCCGGCTTCATAACATGACAAATGATCACCTGTTACAGAAAAAACAATATTCCAAACCGAGCAGAAGATGAAGCCGGGAATGACACATGGGCCGTAATGCAGGAACATGAACAGGAAAACCTCACCCAAAAACAGAAAGGGCTAATAATAACTTAACGCTAACACTCTGTCAGCTCGCCACTAGTTCCATCCAAGCCTCCGTTCAAACTGGTGATTTTGGATAATATGTTCCTTTAATAGAAGCAGTTTTGATAATCAAATTGGGGACACATCGCTTCCTGAAATCCAATCCAGAGTATTATATCCTCCATGCTGTTGCTCTCTCACTAGCATACAAGCTTAAATTTATAAAGCTTAATCGTCCTTTTAATAGCCTGCGCTGTGCTCGGAGGAAGCTTTATGATGCTTGACTCACAAACACAAAGCAAATTGGGTTTTAAAAATCACACTGAGATATTTTGGAGGCATCACAAGGCCGGATTTGAGGCTCCCTCCCCCGAAGGTTCACTTTTACTCAACGCAAGCAAGCTTTTATGTGTATTGGTGAATGTTTTCTGAATGCGAACAGATACAGATGAAATGAAGCAGTACCACTGGAAATCGTGGAGGCGTTGTAGTGAGACGACAAAAAAAAAAACTTAAAAATGGCATAACTTTTTGAGGAGAGATTTTGCAATTTAGTAAGAAATTTTTAACAGATAAATGATGGCTATGGGCCTGGGCGAAGGGAGGGAGGAGATTATTACAATCTTGCTGGCAAATACGTTCGACTCTGCGCTGCCCCCTAGTGGATGTATTGCTTAACATCCGTGCCACGTCATGGCGTCCTGGCATGTTCCTAAGATGTTCATGTACGACGGCCATCTTTCCTCACAGCCACTTCTCCGTTCAGCTTATAACGACAATGTGATAAATACTGACAGTGGAAAAGTCATTCTCAAAAATACCTTCTTAAGAAACAGAAACTATTAGCAAATCTTTTTGTTTGTATTTGGTTATATATATGCACAAGGAGGTGCAGAGACTTTAGTACAGAGATTTCATAATAAATATTTCCTTTAATTGTCACCACTGGTTTTGGTCGATTAATATTGTGCTACTGTGAATGGGGAATAGGTTAATTTGGGTTAATTTAATTCCCCCCCCCCAAATATTCTGATTTAAAATTCCCTAACGGCACCTTTAACAGCTATTATCCCATGTCCTATATGAAGTACAAAAGGAAAAATAAAAAGGAATAAAGTTTATGAAGATTCAAGACATGTTTGAAAAGATCAAAGGAAACTCCAAAAACTCACCAGTTCCTTTGATCTCCTTGACATAGTTGCTAGGGAACCAGCCGGTCTTGCCGTTAAGCATGCCTTCCCACCAGCCTCCGTCCTCCTGACGAGTCACCTGGATGAGGTCACCCTTGTTGAAGCATAATTCGTCCTCGTTCGACTGCTGGAAATTAAACCGCGCCTTCACCAACAGCTGAGCTGAACTGTTCTCAGACATGTCCTGATTTGTAGGAGAGAGAAAGAGACAGAGACAGAGAAAGAGACAGAGAAAGAGAGAAAGAGACAGAGAGAGAGAGAGAGAGAGAGACAGAGAAAGAGAAAGAAACAGAGAGAGAGAGAGAGAGAGAGAGAGAGAGAGAGAGAGAGAGAGACAGAAACAGAGAGAGAGAGCGAGAGAGAG
>JAQMYM010000014.1:701445-714144 GCA_030014255.1 Parauchenoglanis ngamensis
CCACTGTATTTGTTTTGCAGCAGCCCAGAGAGGATTTCTACACGTTTTGTCGCTCTCTGAGTATTATCCGCTCTGTCGCGCAGCTGCACAATACCCTTCTGTAAAGACTTCTTCATTAGCAAATGTATGTCAACCAAGGCATCCTGCAATGGAAAATTAGGATTAAACATATATTAAAAAAGGTCATTTAAGTGTTCCACTGACCCCTACAAGCTGGCAAACCACACACAGCAAATTTAAAAGCAAAAGCATCCCTCCTGAGAATATGAACATAACAATGCAATGTAGAAATGGCTCCATGCACCCCAGCACTCAGCCACAGACAAGTCATTGGTCAATACCCCTGAACATTGCACTTAAATTCTAGAGAAAAATGGTGGTTAGAGGGATGCATTTCATGTGGATATAAGGCAGGGACAGGTCCAACGTGCACGGTGGCCATCAAAGGGAGCTTGGTTTATCAAGGAAAATAACTACTTCTGGTATTACTAAATATTACTGAAGACCAGTTCAAAGATGCTCTAACTTTTCACAGGACCCATAGGCTCATAGGACTTTTAATGTTTAAGCTAGCATTAGGGGCTAAATAGCAATCAGCTCCCACCCTCATGTTTCTTATTGTGCTATCAACTAAATAATATCCTTGTTTTATTTTATTAATTTTATTTTAGTATGTTGCAGTTCATGATGCCACACTACATTTCTTGTGCCGATGCACTTCAATGGATTTTTAATAAATGATATGATTGCCTGTCTAATTTAATCATCTGTTTGATAACTATTTGTCTCCTGTACTGGCATATGGGTCAAATCTCTCCAATGACATTGTAGCCTATTATACTGTGTAACATTTCATAATCGTTAACCAACTTTAAGTTGCTGTGCCTTGGTATTCTGCTTTGACCGTTGGTGTGCCTTAGCCCAAAAAAGGTTGAAAACCGTTTATGGAGTGGAGTGGAGGAGCTTGCATATTCATTCTGCCAACACACACACACACACACACACACACACACACACACACACAAAGAG
Source organism: Parauchenoglanis ngamensis (assembly GCA_030014255.1). Classification (NCBI taxonomy): domain Eukaryota; kingdom Metazoa; phylum Chordata; class Actinopteri; order Siluriformes; family Auchenoglanididae; genus Parauchenoglanis; species Parauchenoglanis ngamensis. The sequence continues at coordinate 702,475 of JAQMYM010000014.1, forward strand.
CTTACCTGTTTTTTGGAAACCAGGGTTGTAGGACTATCAGTGTCAGGATCTCCTGTAAATATTTAAAATAATTATTAACAACATTATTGCCAAAATTCAAACACTGTACAATTGCTGATGTGAAAACTAAAAGAATTATGATCATATTGCAGGTTGCAAAATTATATCAACATTACCTCTAGCAGAGTCGCAACGTTTTGCGAGACTTTCTGAGACAGTCATGCGCTGCAACTCATAAAGGTCAGCGGGAAATCCTGGAGTTGCAATTAGTTCATCCATGTGTAGTGAAACCCAGCCATCTAAAGGACACACAATCGCAATTACATTTATAGTATTTAGCAGAGTGACTTACCAGAAGTGATTTAGAATCCATCAATAAATCATCATGCTGGTTCACCAGGTCAGAGACTGGAGTCCATGCATCACTGTACAGGTGTGTGTAGTTTATTTATAAAAGCTAATTATACTAGCAAGATTCTTCCGGAATGAAAATGCATTTCATTTGAAAACTTCAGTGATATTGAAGAAAGTCATTAGAAAATGTTACATGTTTACACATATTAAATAAAAGGTTTCCATTATCAACCACATTCAATCTAAACTCAGCCTTCACAGGCCACTTGTGATGTGACATCTTCATGATATTTTATATACTGTATGTAGTTACTCTGTGAACTGTGCAGTTCAGTACATTAAGCAGGAATCACCTCCAAACGTAGCAATATATCCACAGCCTCCTGAAATCCGGGGCAGTCTTGTAAGAAGCACAACGTCGAAGGCAGCTCCAGCCGAGACTGAACTTTGCATCCGTGTGATGCTGTGTCTGAAAGTCACGCACATTAAAAAGAACAGGAAGCTTTTAGATTAACTATTTAATAGATGTTGGAAATTAGCTAATTAATTCTCTTGGGGTTATGTGCCTACTTTTTTTTTCTTAAGTGGCAAATTTCAGATGTTTCCAATTCTGCTTATTAAAAAGAATACTTGTTCTTCATGTCAGTGAACTGAAATATTCAGAAAACCCATCCAGTGGCTTTCCAGTTTCAATCCAAACTCTGCATACAGTTCTACACTAATAATTGCTTTCTCTTTTTACCTCACGCAGAAGAGAAGTCGCTGACTCTGCTTTGGATCATCAAAGTAAGACTGCAGTAGCAGGAGTTTGCGTGCTCCTGTATCAGTGCCAAGAAATTCACTGGAAGAAACAATGACCTCATCACTTTGGCAAGCACCAATAAATCTACAGTTTATCTTTGGAATTTGTTTATCAGAAATAATTGCTTATTATTTAAAACGATCTTTCATAAGCCAGTAAAATCATTACCTGACTGTTTGAGAAAATGACTGCTCGGTGTAAAATTCATTCAGCAGGAAGAGACAGGAATCACTCTCAGTGATGTCAAGCTCCTTATTGATTTTCTCCACATCTCTTTTATTGAGCAGTCGAGAATATGTGGATACCTGTTTCAAAATAATAAATAATAATAAACACTCAAAATGGATTATTAAAGAAAATATTTCATAAAGTAAAACATGTGGTGACAAATACACGTAAAACGTACCTCAAGACAAACTCCATCGCTTTCATCCTCTCTGTATTTTTTTAAAGCTTCTATTAGGTTGCCATGTGGCTGCTTGGCAAAATACACCTCTAGAAACCTCTCAGAATTTTCCTCCATGTACTTTGCTGCTCTCAGAACTGAATCTGGAGTTGCACACTGAAGAAGCATTTCCTGGGCCAGTTTCAGAACTTCCTCTCTCTCGTCATGATCCAGTTGCTGGGATACTATTTGTGGACAGCACTGTAGGAGTACAGATGCACATGTATCTTCTGTGTAGCCAACTATAGTGTCGTATTTCTTCTTGGTGGTGATGAGCTGGTTGCTTTCATTCGAATCCTGTGCCACAAATGAGCTGAGCCATTCCTCCAAATCACAATGCATCTGTTGAGCATGGTCTGGGAGAATATTACTAATCTCCAAGCAGTGTTTTTCCAGTCGATTTAGCAGCGGTGTAGGGAATTGCTCATACACTGTGCTTTTCTCTTCAATGACAATCAGTCGAAATTCATCTTTGACTCTGCATTTAACTCGATGAGATCCTAACCCCAGGTCAACATAGAAACTCCCGCCTAATTTTACATAGCACTGATTCAGAGCATCATAGAGACTCTCATAAAGGCTCTGAATATTGAGCAGGACAACTGACCTTCCTGTCTCCATGCACGTCTTTACTCTGTTTACTGTGCGGCAAACCTGAGAGTATTCTTCATCATGTGGGAATCCTGATCCAAAGATGATCTCAACGTTGCTTTCATCAATGATCTTCTGGGATTTCAAAATCTGAAGAGCAGCATGATTGATTGTTGGCAGTAGAAGGTACCTGGAAGTAAAGCCTGAAGTGCCTATGTCCAGGTTTTCTCTGAGCAGAGAGACTATGTCACATTTCTTTGTTCTCACTTTATAAATTTTACAAAATATTTCCAGAACATTTAGAGAATCCAGACCATCAAAATTCCTTTGCACAGCTTTGGTCAGATCTTCATCCGATGGCCTGCCATTTGCTTCTATGGCATAGGACATAATCAGCTTTACAAGACTGTAGAAATCCCTGAGTCCAAAGAATTCACTTTTCTGTTCATCAAGCACTCTTAAGTAGAACTTAGTAAGCATCGGAATCAAACATTTAATCTCGGTTTTGATGGGTTCATTAACACTTGAACAAATGTCACATGCCGTGTTTTCCAGCTCTTTTGTCAAAGGAGATGTCCTCAGAACCAGAAGGCCACGGTTCATCTTTGCTGGATCCAATGACCAGTTGGAAATTCCAATAAATCCAACTTTCTTGAACTCATCAGGACTTTCATCATCAACACATCCATATTCCAGTAGGGGGTGTAATGTTTTCAGTGGCATTTTTGGAGAGTCTTCAGCTAATCCAATTTCATCAAGAACTACAACAGCAACATATTCCTCCAAATTTTTGTCTTTCTGGAACTGTGCACATTGCCTGAATATTGAGATGATCCCATCAGGAGATGAGTGTGGGCTGCACTGGAATGAGGCCAGCTGTGCCTGCTTGTAACCTTTGAACAGATCATTTGGGGAAGCTTTGCCCTGCATTGCGTGAGCAGCAATTGTCTTGGACAAAGATTTTGAGCTTCCAGGTTTTCCAACCAGAAACAGTGGGATTCCTAAGTTCATGCACACAACCATCATGAACACATTTTCTTTCAGAGCTTTATTCTTTGCCACTGAAGCTGGACAGTCAACATTTGAGATGAAAGCTTCTTTACAAAGCTCAATCTCTTTCTTAACGTCATCGCAGGACAGAGAAAAAGCTTCTGAAACTTGTGTTAAGTATTCATCTCGATTCTCCAATGAAGCCAAGTAGCAGACTCCGATTGCAAGAATAAGAGATCGAACTAGATCATCCATGCTTCCTTTGTTTCCTTTTTTTTTGTCAATTTTGTCAATTTCCCGAAATAGTTTTCCCCTTTGTTGATAAAACCACATGACTGTTTTCATGCAGCGCTCTATGTCTCTGAGACTGACCATCCGGCACTCATCAGTTAACTCTGCCATATGCTTCTGAGAGGCAGCGATTACCTTTGTAAATAAAGCCTGATGTTCAGTATTGGAAAGGTTTTCTTTGCGAAAGAAAGTCTTGACCATCTGTGTGATATAGAGCTCCTGCGTTTGCTCATTTAACTCTCCGAAGTCCCACACCAGAGGAGTAAGGCTTGGCGGTAATGGCTGAACTCTGTAGACCAGCTGTCGCATTGGTATCTGCCCAAGTTTCTCCTCTGTATTCTCACTTCTGACCCTGTATCCCAGTCCAGCCCGTTCCAGTTGCTCTATGGCCTCCTTTGAGTGTTTCCTGTAGGGATTACATGCTGCAATGATCTTAAGGCGAGGTGCATCTATGGGTTCTCCATTGACAGACTTGTCACAGATGACCTCCTTGATTGCATTAACAGCCTCTGTTGTATTAGCTTCATCAAAAAACAGCACTGTGTCCAAATTATGGACTTCATTCTCTTTTGAAATATCGATTGCCTCCCTCACTTTCCTGAAAATGACCTCTGAAGATGTGCCTCCATGCACACGCACCACAATCAGGTTTTGTCTCTGCTCCCCTGATTTCAGCAGGTCACACATGAACTGGACCAGCCGTGTCTTTCCACATCCTGTTTCTCCCATGATGATCACAGGAATGTCCGACTCAAACCGAAGGTGAATGGCAAGGATTTTCATCACATTATCTAATGTCAACTGATATGTATCATCTGGATCTGGAACTGAATACGTTTCATATGGAGGTGGATCCTTTATCATTTTGACGCCTAGCACTCTGCCTATAATGTTAAGCTGCTCCTTACGGGGCAGCTGCTCAAAGTCAATGTTAAACGGCACTCTTTGAGCCTTTAACTGGGTAAAAAGTGTCCTGCCAATAACATTCTTTTCCACTACACTCTTAGTTCGAGCATCAACTGCATCTAAATTCTGAATGTGGAATCCTAAAAATGTCATGGACTCATTATCTGCATTGAATAAGATGTAAGGATGTGCCTGTTGTTCCCATAGTCTTCGGAGTTGAAATTCTCTGAGAGTCGCGTCTCCTGTTGCTGCACCTTCCACGTTCTCATCACTGTCATCTGATGTCTTTAGGGATCTCATGGAAAAGTCCTTGGACATTGTTATCATGAATTTCACAACAAATTTTTTAAAGCCTGTCAGGTCATCTCTTAAGGCAGCGCTACAAAAAAAAGATTTTTCACATTTCTTCAGCTGGCTGTTTAGAAAGTGTGTGAAGTTCCTCAATTCTCCCCAAGATGGGCTTTTAATGTCACAGAACTGTAAAAGACACTCCAACCATTCCTTTGGTGAATCTTCAACAGATCCGGGACTGAAAGAGAAACTCTCAAGTTGGTCTTGGTTTTGTCTGTAGATTTTAAAGTACTGGTAAGTGCGTTGAAAGGCTTCACTACAAAACTCTGAGTCATCCATTAGCTGGTAGTCTTTATCATCTGATCCTTCCTGCTTTAAGTGTCTCAGGGTCTCCTCAGGTGATAGACACTTAACAGTTGGCAACATTTCTAAAAATGCATGTTCTACTTGAGATGACATCTGTGTAAAAAAAAAAATATGACCAATTATTTTTATCAAATTTTTCTGAATATTTCACTACATTGAGAAGCTATCCATATTATAAAACCATGTCTGAGTAGTTATACATCTTTAATAGATCAGTTTGTAGTTCCGCACAAGTTAGCTATTTCTTCTTTTTTTCTAAATGAGCATTTCATGCCTGTAGGAGAGTGTATGTGCGTGATAATGCTCCCTTAAAATACCAGTGAAATACAGCATCACTGACTTCAGACCAGGTTTTGTTGGTCAAGTGTGCAATCGGTTTCTGCTGCCTCAGGATAGCCATGCACCAGCAATGCCCCTGACCATGCCAAATTTTAACACCAACACACCCATGGGTGATCACGTGGGTGCAAGCGCATTTACTAGTTAAACAACATGGATGCTGGATGCAAAAATGACAACTGCATTGGTTTAAAACTAGCAAAAGCATTTGTGCCAAGTGTAAAATAGGGCCCAATCTTTTATATAGTATACAATGCTATGTGTGTGCAGGTTCATATGCACTTGTAAGGACCAAATGTCCTAGTAAGATCTGACAAATTTGGATGGTCCTCACAGTTCAATGGTCCTCATAGGGTTTTTCTTTGATTTTTAAACAAAAATAAGAAAAAAGAAAAAACATTTCCTTTTCATTTCTGACGTTAAGATTAGGGTTAGATGCAGGCATGGCGTTAATTAGTTGCTTTAATCATTATTTCAATGGAAGGTCCTCGTAAGTAACAAACTAGCAGTGTAGCAAAACAAGTAGCAAAACCAGTGTGTGTGTGTGTGTGTGTGTGTTTTAAATAAAATAAAAAAAGCAGAATCCAGTCCGATCACAACGCCAGTAGTTTCTGGAATTTAAACCCACAACAATCCACAATAGCTGTCACATTATTTTCACAAAATAATTTAATTCAGTGAACGTTGATTACCTCAGAGCTGTCACATTCCCTGTGCTTTCTTTTTGTGTATTCCACCAAGTAAATGTGGGAGTCATTATACCTCCATATCATCCCATCGGGGGTCTGGAAACATCTCAGCACAAACAGCTGCAGCAGAAACCTATACAGTCCTTTTGTCACCTGAACACAGAATTTATGCAAATTAGTTCTGGAACAGTGTGATAGTCAGTATATGATATACAATATGGTAGAGCTTTGTTTACAGCAGGCTAGTAGTGGGGAACCACTCTCAGGCTTTAGTAGTGCATCACCACAAAGCAGCATTATATACGTGTCACTGTCACACCAGCTCAGGACAAACTCTCTCAGCTGCCATGTCTACGCCGGAATCGGCATCGAACTCCATATCCCAGAATGCACCATGGTCATTGAAAGTGCACATGTTGGTAGAGTAACTCTTCCTCTATACAGGTGTTTCAGGATTTTTTCTTCATTACAGGTTAATAAAGGATTCGAAGCAGAAGCAACGTGGCATCATTGAGTGCTTAATGTTTTCAGAGATGACACCACTGACAAGAACAATGTGCACAGACAGATGGATGACACCCCAACATGTGCAATTTCAACAACCTGTGTAAGTTAAGTTGCGCCCAATTTTGCATTACTTTCAATATAGCACTCATATTATAATTTAAATATACTAACCACAGGAGGAATGTCAAAGTGAAAGACTCTTGGGATTTTGTCCATGGGTTTGTCCTTATACTGCCACAGCTGGGAGGCAATGTCTTCAGTCCTCAGCTGTGACTGGCTTATCCGTATTGTTTTATGAGTAAATACTGCACTTTTAAGGTTTTTTTCAGACACTTTCACAAGATTTTTCACATACAGGGATTTTCCTGTCGTAGAACAATAAATTAAAACAGTAAACAAGTAGAAAAGGCAATGGCCCTGAACATTCAGAATTTTCTCACACACACAGATCAGTATAATTGAAATGGCGTCTAGATATCTACATATACACTGTATTCTTTCAGATATTTCAAATACTGAACAATTTGGCAGCTCACTAAGTACGTTTTGGTCATTTTAACATCATAGCTAGAAAATCTAAATAATTCAGTGAGTCTGGGTGGCTGGATGCGTAAGCCAAATGGAGAAGCGTTCTTACCCATGCCAGCTTGTTCTGAGAAAATGAGTCTTGTTTTCAGCAGAAATCGATCAGGTTGGTGTAATTTTGTAAATCCAGTTTCAGTTTCTGAGGATGTTTGGTGTTTGTGTAGGAGGTATTGTTTAATTTCCTCATTTTGATTTAGATTCTCAGAGACTGTCCTCTTATACATGTCAAAAGCAGTGGCAACATAACTGTGATGTGCCTTTGAGTCACAGAAAACAATTAATTGGTAATTATTATTATGCATGCCTTCCTGGACATGTGCCTCCTGTGTTTTTTTGTAGAAAATGGACTCGAATTTTCGGGACACATCATGATTCAGTTTGTCTGCATTCAGTAAGCAGTAGATCTTCTCATGTGTGCTGCCAGGCTGCACAGCTCTCCTGATAATCAGCTCCACGTCTTCTGCTGTTGTCTCAGAGCTACAGACCAGAATTTCATCATAGGTTGGTAATGGTTGCTCTTTATCATTGTACAGTGATAAGCAAAGTGGAAGCATTTCAACATCTTTACAGGAAATCAGGTTGGGTTTGCCCTGTTCCAAAATAATTGGCAGTTTTCGCTTCACAGTCACTCCTGCAGACTTGGCAAGCTGGTTCATGGTTTCTCCAAGAACATCTAAGTCTACAAATTTGTCTGATACGAGCCCTGAGAGTTTGCTGTGGTATGTCTTCCAAAGCATTACAATCTTTTCATCAGAATTTTCCAAGTTTTCAAATGCTTCTGCAACCTGCTCCTCCGTCATTGAAAACGACACTTCTTCTGCTGTGAGTCCAGCTTTGAATTTCATTTGATTTTCAAGGACATTACCCCGTATTGTTTCATATTTCTCACACCATTCCTGGACCCATTCTTCATCATTTTGATGATCATCAATGCATTGCATCACAGTGTCTTGGAAGTCATCTTTATTGTCTAAGCCACTATAGCCTCCTACTCCTTGCTCATCTTCTTCACAAAACATTATTGCTGCTTTGATCTCTTCCTCTGTAATTCCTGTATCAAGAAAATATTGTATCATAACCGGATAATCATTGAGGAACTTCCTGAGCTCGAGCGATGCTTGTGATCCACCATTTTCAACTGGGGTTTCAAGTGCTTTGGTGAGAGTATTTTGTACATCACTTTCTTCAATGTTGTCCTTCATGATGGATAACATGTTAAGGAGACCAGTGCTAATGTTCTTCCACTCATTACGAAATTCAGCCAGAGAGCAGCACAGATAGACCAGCTGTTTTGCTGTAAAGAAATTCAAGTAGTAGTATGTGTTTCTTTTCTGTTCTGTGTACTTTAGCCATGCAGAGAGACAATCTCTCATGCTTTCACACAGTCCTTTCAACTCATCAAGCAACGGTCTGTGACCTTTGATCTCTACATTTGTAATGCCAAATTTCACCCATATTTTAATATCGTGTGTTTGTTGGCAGTAAGCCATCATCTCCCAGTCCTGAAACAGAATATGTCCAGCATCACGAAGCTCAAGGAAGCACTTTCCCACATTTATCATCTGCTCCAAAACCTGAAAAAAAAAAAACAAGGGAAAATAGCATTGCTTTTTTCTGATGAGCAGGAGCAATTCTATGCAATGCAGGTAAAATGTATTTGTTTATCATCGCTGTGCTAAAAACTGCTTGAACAATCAAATCCTAGAATTAAATGTATAAATAAACACTTTGAATTGAATTATGGAACTGTTTGGAATTATTTCATTAACGTTCAGATTATGTCATGAGCCTAAGATGGGCTCTTGTCATTCCACACTTTGCCTACTGGGCCTTTTGTAAGTAAGTTCCCTCTCTCTCATTGATGACTTTTAGAGTAAGTTGAGAAAGGTAATTTTACCTAATGTCTCTCACTAAACGTCAGCTTTCAGATGGGTTTATTGATTTCTGATCAATGTTGTTTGCTTGGCAGTTGTTGCTTGCTGTTGCTTGGCAGTGTGTGCAAATGGGAAATTCAGTATGTTTTTACTAACCATGCACCACACGCTCCTTTGCATCCTGGGATGTATTTATTAACTGTGCAATATTTGGCTGGGTAACAGCAAGTCTCCTATACAACCTAACACATACTGTGAAATGACTGTGTATTCAGTATATATATATATGACTAAGAAACAGCTCTTGGACAGCTCTTGGCTCAATGCTCTAACATCAATAGAAGGAAGCTACCCACAGAGCTTGATCTTGGAAGATTACACCCCCTTGGCAATCTTGGCAACACTACAGGTGATGGTAATGATGAACAGCCCCTGGTAGAGATGACACCACATAGCAGTCTGCCAGCAGTAATGACAGAAGCAGCTGCTAAGCTAAATATGAGGATCGAGAACCGACTACACACGGAACCCTCGTGTCCGACTTCCTCGGCTAACTGCCAAAACTCCCTCAGAGGAGATGCTAGTAGTTGTTAATAGTATGCTGCTCAATATACCCACCAACACCATCTCTGAAACCAGTGACCTCATATATGCCACGGCCACAGTAATCCTGGAGCTGCAGGGTTACAAAATCAAGACCAAGTATGTAGAGTGCCCTCCATTTAGAAGAAGGTAAGGAAAGTCTGGAGGCACCTCAGCTGGCTCACAGAAGTGCAGAAAGGAGTCATAAGAGACAGGTCCTGGGTCTTGAAGTACAGCAAGATGTCCATAAGTGAGGCTCTGGAGACAGCCAAATAAAGACTCACAGCTCTGGCCATAAGACTGAAGAGGTACACCAGGGAAGCAGAACCCAGAAGAATAAATGGCCTGTTCTTCAAAGAAACATCTAGGATGTGTTCACAGCTGCAAGGGAACAACAGCAGAGGAAGATTGGATCCACCCAGAGCCTGAAACTGAGAAATACTGGAAGGACATATGGGAGAAGGAGGCATCACATAACACCAATGCCAAGTGGCTGGAGGATCTAAGAGCAGAGCACAAAGATCTCTCAGAACAAGAACCAGTCACCATCACCAAGGCAGATGGCCAGAAACAAATCTCAAGCATGAAGAACTGGACAGGACCAGGACCTGACATGATATACAGCTTCTGGCTCAGGAAACTAACAGCACTCCATGACAGCCTGGCAGCACAAGTGAGTGAGCTGCTAACAACAGGTACTCCCCCAGACTGGCTAACAAAGGGTATGACAATCCTGATCATGAAGGGTCCACAGAAGGACAATCTGCCATCCAACTACAGGCCAATAACCTGCCTCTCCACAACATGGAAGCTCCTCTCAGGTATCATAGTGCAGAAGCTAGGCAGACACATGAGTCAATACATGAGCAAAGCTCAGAAAGGAATTGGAACCAACCCCAGAGGGTCAAAGCACTGCTACTGATCGATAGAACATTCAACCAAGACTCTAAGATTAGGTAGATCAACCTGCGCACAGCCTGGACTGACTACAAGAAGGCCTATGACTCGATGCCCCATACATGGATACTGGAATACTTGGCACTCTACAAGGCTAACAAGGCACTGATAAGCTTCATCCACAACTCAATGCGGCAGTGGAAGACAACACTTGAAGCCAATTCCAAGACCATTGTACAAGTCACCATAAAGTGCGGTATATACCAAGGTGATGCACTGTCTCCACTGCTGTTCTGTTGTTCAGAGCACATTGTGTCACAGTGTCCCTCTAGATGAGGAACCTTCGATCCTTCTTAACATCTGAGAGAACACTTACCACTTCAAGCCTACCCTTGATGAGTCCATATAAGTCTCTTTCTCACCAAACATTTATGCTTGATGTGCAGATCGCCCTTCATTCTCTCAGCCCTGGTGAACTCTGGAGCCACAGCAAACTTTGTCGAGAGTGACACTGTGCAAAGACTTGAACAATGGAGCAACCACTCCAGCACCAAGATCAGCACTATCGACAGAGGACTTATTGGCAGTGGTATCACACTAAGCACTAAACCTCTCAAGACCCAAGTCAGTGCCTTGCACTGTGAAACCATCTCCTTATTCACAGACCAACCCATCATCTTGGGGTTTGCATGAATGTAACAGCACAATCCTCAGATATCATGGCAAGACAAACAAATTGTAAAGTGGTCGAAAGTGGTTTTCACTGACCGCAAAAGTCTGGAATACCGCAAGACAGCCAAATGTCTGAACCAGAAGCAGCACATCTCAATAGTTGGAAATTGTTCCTCCAACTGTTACTTTTTTGTACCACTAACTTTTCCAGTCTCTTATTGCCCCGTCGCAATTATTTTGAGACGTGTTGCTGTCATGAAATTCAAAATGAGCCAATATTTTTCATAAAACAACAAAATCTCACTTTCAACAATTGATATGCTTTCTATGTTATTTTGTGACTAAAATATGGGTTTATTTCAATTCAATTTAATTTATTTATATAGCACTTTCAACAACAGACATTGTCACAATATATATATATATATATACACACACGTGGACAAAATTGTTGGTACCCTTCAGGCAATGAAAGAAAAACTCACAATG
>JAQMYM010000014.1:721657-738833 GCA_030014255.1 Parauchenoglanis ngamensis
GTATCTGTATATAAAACTGAAAGTTTGTGCGCACTTTTGACGGGCAGGTTGTTCTGCGCTGTGGTTGGTTGAGCAGGGGGAGGGGCGGGCTCTTGCACCTCCAGTTTTTTGCTGAGGATGTCACAGAAGAGTGTGCGGATCACAGGAACGCCCCAGAGAAAAAGCAGCTGCCTCGTCACCAGCGGCATCGACTCGTTCAGCCTGAATTTAGTGCAAAAAAATAAAAGAAACAACAAAAATAGTTACAAATAATTCTTTTATTATATTACATATTGTGTAAATGTCCTGATATATAGATATTGTAGCAGCGCTGCTAGCGACACTTCCGGGATGGGCGGGGTTTTCCCGGCGTAATTTGCGGGCGGTTTTGGTTAGTGTTCAGCCGTTTGTCAGCCAGTTGGGGTGTTCGTGCTTGTGCGTGTTGATGATGCGCTGCTTTCTAGCGGGAAAGATGCGCAGTTCTTTTAAGAGCTCATCCCTTTCTCAAGCCTGTTAATAAAGAGCTTCCCCATTTGGGGTTTTCATAAGACTCCTGTGTCGCTTCTGGTTCTTGCTGCCGTCTTTCTGCGATGGACAGCAAAAGATGCTACACTGGTGTCAGAAGTGGGATGGCGATGGTGGAGGAGATTGAAGACCTCATCTATCGGCTGGAAGATACCCAGCGGAGAGAAACCCCTCGCGCTGGAAACAGGCTACGGAAGAGGATCACAACCCACCTGCCGGATGGAGCCAGCACACCACAGACAGCGGAGCAGCGGGAAAGAGCAAACCCGCTGTCTGCCGCAGCCGAGAATGTTCAGCGGAGCGCGCTGAAAATGCCGGCGTACAGAGGAGATGGTCCGCCGGACACTTACCTCGCTCAAGTCCGGCTCGCCGCCCAAGTTCAGGGTTGGATGCCGGAAGAGACGGTGGTCCCCTGGAGGGAGTGGCACTCCAGGCTCTCGGGGATCTCTTGCCTGACAAGCTGCGAGACTGGGCAGAGGTCCAGCGTGCTCTACAACGCCGTCTTTGTCAGCATGTGCCTCGGGAAGATGCCTGTGAAGAGCTCTCCAGTCGGCAACAGCACAGCCAGGAAAAGCTGGGCGCCTTCTCGGCTGATCTGCGGCGTCTAGCATGGCAAAGCTCCCCAATTTCGCCACTGAGAGCCAAGAGGAGCTGGTGCTATGGGCCTTCCTGTGGGGATTATGACCACCGCGCCTGCGAGAGCATCTACGTCTGACTGCACCAGGTTTTTTTTAACAGCGGCGCTGAACGAAACAGAGCATGTCGAAGGTGTTCTGGCAGAACCGGGCACGTCTGTTCGCTCCAAAGACAGTGTGCACCAAGTGGTCAGCAAGGAGGATGGCAAAAGGGCCTGTCGGGTGCAGAGAGGCCCACGGCCAGACCACACTACCATCTCTGGGTCAGCCTCACTCTCCGCGACGGCTTGCTGTATCGCCGCTGGAAGTGTACGAATGGAAGGGGGACATGTTACAGCTGCTGGTGCCAAGGAAGCGATGGAAGGAACAAGGAAGTGTTGGGGTTGGTGCATGGACAGGTGGGGACGGGACATTTCAGACTGAATAAGACGCTACACCGGCTGGCCAGGTTGCCGCGCGTACAAAGAACTTTTCATGCACTGTTGTGACATCTGCGCGGCACAAAAAGGACCCTCACAGCATTCACAAATGCCCTTGCGGGATTTTCAGGTGGGGGAGGGGTTTGGGCATATTGCCCCGCCGGAAAGGGAGGACTCTCGCCCAAGTTGATGTTGCATTGGGCAGGGCCATGTACGGTACTGGAGAGACTTTCTCCAGGCTCTTGGGAATGGGAGAAGTCACAGGGGGCTCCTACTGTGCCTGTTTGGCTACGACCCTCTCGCCGCCGACACTATCTCCCACCATGGCTCAGAGACTGTGAACTTCACTAAAAGGTGACTGGGACAGTCACCACTTGAAAGAGGGGTAGTGTAGCGACGGTTCCGGGATGGACGGTTCTGGCTGGCATTTTTCTGCGATGGACGGCGAAAGACGCTACGATATGTTTTGGGTAATACTGGGTAATAAACAGTCTAAGACATGAGTTATTAACTAAACATTAAAAGCATGCGTGTGTGTGTGTGTTGTGTGTAAATACCCGTAGTCGACAGTCTGGGAGAACCAGCCCAGCACCGGGTGCCAGTGTGTGAGGTTGGACTTTTTCTGAGAGACGTATCTCTGGCAGTAAGACAACATGTCAGTCAGAACCCTCACAAAGTGACCAGCCTCCTGCTCCAGCACCTTCACATTCAGGTAACCCAGCTGTATCACGTTACCTACACACACACACACACACACACACACGTCAGGGTTAAAAAAGGCACGGTCGATTAAACATTGTGAATGTAAATCAACCTCAAACTGAAAGATGAGAGCATGACCGCCCCACTAAAGCAGGAACCACATCAACATTTTGGATTCTGTATCTGTAAGAACTCGTCAGTGTCACTATCATCTTATTAATACTCATGTTCAAAAAACTGGTTTCAATTAACTTGCATGTTCCTAAACTTGGGGGGAAATGTATAAACACAGTGCAAGTCAGACAGGTGAGTGAAAAACAAATGAGATATTTGAAAACAATATTTAATTTGTTTATTCTCACCCAGTAAGCAGAGTGTATGGCTTCCCTCCAGACACACACAGATGTCTAAGCACTGCTTTTCTCGACTCAGGAACAAGATAAACTTCCTCATGAGATCATGAGTCTTTATAGTAACCATGCACTGCAAAGAGCACGCACACACACACGCGCACACATACACACACACGTGCACACACACACACACACGCGCACACACACACACACACAAACATACACACACACACACACACACGTCTTGTTTTGAAATTGACCAAACTGGACACACTATTACCACATTAATGCACAGCTCTCTCTGGTGATTCCTGAAAGAGATGATGATTGTCCGAGCCTGTATATACGTACGTCCGGAGCACGAGTGTGTGTGTATACGTATGTCTGCAGCATGAGCGTGTGTGTATACGTACGTCTGGAGCGAGTGTGTGTATAGGTACCTCTGGGGTGAGAGTGTTGAGATGGGAGATGATGGCAGGGACGGACATGATGTGGAGGAGGAAAGATCTCAGCAGGTTATCAGAGAAATGTGCAGCTATGACGGGTCTGTAACACACACACACACACACACACACACACACACACACACACACAAATGCAATATCATCAGCAAATAAACTTATTTTTTTTTAAATAAATAAATAAAATAAAACATGGCAGCGCATCACAGGAGCAGGAAAGATGATCACCATGGTAACAGACCTGAGTGACAGGGTGAAGATGGCCGTGAGGGTGCCTTTGGAGAGGGAGGGTCTGGATCTCGCCAAGCCGTTGGTTAACAAAATCTACACAGGGTTCAGAAGGAGAACAGAGGGAATAACACACTTACACAGATTCATATAACTCTTAAAAAAGACTGTGTGTGTGTGTGTGTGTGTGTGTGTGTGTGTGTGTGAGAGAGATTTAGCTTTCACCTGCAGAACGGAGTAGAAGCCCTTCTGGTTGAGGTGACCCATGATGTTCTCACAGATCCTGTTTAACGCAGGCTTCAGCGCCTCACCTTCACACACACACACATCTCATCATATTATACTTTACTAATCTAACACACACACACACACACACACACACACACACACACTCAGCACTAACCTTTCCCTCGCACGATTTTCCACGTGGACGTGTCGGTGAAGGTGATGAGCATGGTCAGATACAGAGTCACTAATTTATTATCCTGCAGGATGTCCGGCTACAGAGAGAGAGAGAATCAAACTCCAAATATATTTGATAAAATCTTATTAAACAGAAATCTCTTTTTACAGAGAAAATGAAACCAAGTCATGAAACTGCGTTTTACTTGAAAATTTTTTCCCTCTAAAGTAACCAGAACTAAATATTCTGACTGTTGCTATTCGTATCTTTACGATGATTTGGTAATAAATGTTTCCCATGAGGTTTATTTCTGCTCCAGCGTTATTCCCTGCATTAATATCTACTGAAATAAACATCCCTGTATTATTATTATCACCAGCAGCAGCTGCCTGATCACAAATCGCTATTTAATATTTCTGCTTGAACCTAAAGTGAACTCCAGTCGACAGGCGACTGCTCACTAATAAATAATACAGAATAATAATAACGTGTCCCGGCTCTGCTCCTGGCTGAGAACCGGCGGCGTGTCCTCACAATCAGCGTCAGAAACGAGTACCTTGAGTTTTTTGAGGAACTCGCAGCAGATCCAGAGCACGTCTTTGACCTGTTTGAGCCAGGGGATGGTCAGGTCTTTAGAGAGCGCCAGAGAAACGTACCACACCTACAAAACAGCACAACGCCGTCACGACCACGGCAGCACCGTGACGCCGACACGTGTCGGAATCGAACAGCTGTACTTACCTTGGGCTCGTTTTCGGCGTCCATGCTGCTCAGGATCATGCGACAGAGCTTCTCAAACCTCTGTGGAGACAAGAGGAGATTGATCATCGTTCATCACCGGCAGAAATCAAATAACTGAAGCGCAGCGCAGATCGACGGCGCTCTCGGTGTTAGAGCCGCGCGCGCCGGCGCTCCTCATGCGCACCTGCTTGTCATCCTTGTGGAATATGAATAATAACTTCCTCGTGATTCTAAAGACGGACAGTGCGTTCCTCTTAGCGCTTCCTGCGTCGCCTGCCGTGAAGAACTCGTCCACTTCTTTCCTGAAAAGGAAACAGGAAACGATGCACACACTTGGTGAACACCAGGAACGCACTCGGAATCCTGCAGAAGGTTCAGGAAGCTCGACTTTAACGAGCGTTAGAGTCAGGTACATCACGCGCCGGCTCACCTGATGTCTCTCTGCAGTCTACAGCGACAGATGAACCTGCGCACCAGGGCCTGGACCTGCGTGGCCGCGCGCTCTCTCTCCTCTCGCGCGAGCCGCGCTTTATCCAGGAACTCCGACTTGGACGTCTGCGTCGTGCTGAACATCTTTCACGCGCGGCACCTGCTCGACTTTAAAGCGTGTAAACGTGAGTGCTGTAGGTCACCTTTTTCCTCAGCGGAACAATCTTTAGTGTTCGCTCTTCTTTTAAAGCTCATATGAAGGCTGTCGAATGTCCACTTCTTTCAAAGTGAAGGCAATGAGATTTAGTGCACAACAGAGAATTAGAACACTGGTAGACACACACACACACACACACACTCTCTCACACACACAACTTAAATAGTGAAAAATAGAGAAATAGTGGCCTTAACTTGATGAATTAATTAAGAAAGAGAATAATTTTAGATGAAAGTTGTTTTAACTCACAATCATGTTTTATATGCCTGTTTTTGTCAAAGTTGAGCTGCAAAGTTTGGAGTACTAGAATACAAACGTTAATTTTACTCATCACTGGGCGGAGTGCAGACAACTGTTTTTGAAACAAGATCACGCATGCGCAGTTGGATACCAGCTCTGGAGGCAACGGTTTCAAATAAGTTCACACACAGTTCCTGTTCAAATAAGTTAGGGGACCTTTCTTCTGTCGACTAACCTCTGTAACAGCTTTTAGTATCTCTAAATTCGGACTAAGGTCGCTATTATAACTAAGACTGCTGTGTTTTAACCAGCCAACGCTTGCCAAGTTTAACCACTAGCGAGCTAACATTACTTCAAGGGAACATTTCCTCAATAAGGGCAGGTGAAATTTATCAGTAAAATGCTAGCAATCGATGGAGCTGATTTATTCTAATGATAAAATAATTTTGCATGTTGTGACTGCGTATAACACTTAGGGTTAGGGATAGGGATAGGGTTAGAGTTACCCTAACCCTAACCCTAACTTAATGTAAACTCAACAATCTGAGTTTCTAACCAAAAGTTCAGTTAACTCAGAAATCTGTATGCATAATGTTGACTTTTTTTTTAAGTTGATTTAACTGCAGATTTTTTATAGTGTATACATAAAATAAATGAAATGTTACCAATAGAAAATTAATGAAAAATATTTTTATAACATACCAATCCATGATTGAAAAAAATCACTGACCAATTTGAACACTAAGAAATCATGTTATGTTATAAGCTATATAAGACACTTTTTAAAGAAAATATAATAATGTTATGGCCTGTGACATCTTATGATCCATGAAAGTGAGAAACAAATTACTGGAATCAGAAAAAAGGAAAGCCATTTGAACAAATCAGGCCAAAAATAATGACTTCGGACACCAAATGTACCTCCATCCATCCATTCATCCATCCATCCATCCATCCATCTTAATTTATATTTCTTTTTCTTTCCACTCCATGTCTCTCTCCTTCTCTCTCTTTCAATCTTTTCACAATAATAAGTATGAAACGTAGAATTTTCATGACTTAGTACTCTACAACTGTCAATTGTCCAAAAATCGGTTGTCACTGCTACAGCTCTCTCTGTCTCTCGCTCAATCCCTATGTATCTATTTCTTTGTTTCCATGTTAATATCTAACCTTCCCAACCATCAGCTCACCAGCTCTGTCTCTCTCTCTCTCTCTCTCTCTCTCTCTCTCTCTCTCTCTCTCTCTCTCTCTCTCCCCCATCTATCTATCTATCTTTATTTTAATTTTGAATGATTGCAAGCACTATTATTTCCTTCAGGGAATGCCAATCTTGTTTACATTACAATTCTTCACAATATAATATGTTGGAATCCAATGTAGGTGTCAAATCCATAGAACATCTTTATTATAAATCAATAAATTGAATTACAAGTTTCTGTTGATTTTTGTATTAAAAGTCCACTATGTAGGTGACCTTTTAGCAGAAATGGATTCATAGTATTCGAAGTTATGTTTTTGTTAGTGTACTACAAATCTTTGTGTTTTTGTGACAACAGTTAGTTCCGGATCACTAATTTGATTGGACAACCTGCATCCAAGAGTGTATAAAATTATTTAAAAATAAAATAAAAAAATAAAAATTACAATTCTAGTAACAGTCCCACTAAAACCTTTACTACAATAGGGTTAATGACTTCATCAGTGGACATGGCAAACGATACATTTTTCATGGATTTTACTTTTGACTTAAAGATACACTATATAGGATCTAGTGACCTCTAGTGATGCAATTGCAAATTGCAACGAACTGAATAGCTCTCTGCACACCCCTCCCTTTCCAAGCATGTATTAAAACCAAAGCTGTCTGTCAAGTGCAATATTTATCTGCAGAGCCATGGTAGTGCATGTGTGGCCACTTTTTTTGTTCATCTTAGCAACTGTTAGGCTAATTAATATTTAAATTATTTTAGTTGGATTTCTGATAAATATGTGATATAAAATTTAAATAAATCAACACGGGTCATAAACAATTTTGAATCTTTTATGGTTTTCTTCCAAAAAATAAAAGCCTGGTATGTGGTTGGTAGGTGTTTGCCTGGGCTTTATGTGTACACTTACACTACATGTGCAAGAATAAAACTGTACTTCAAACAGACTTAAACCGTGAGCATAATATTATTTTATTTGGAACTAATTACAGTTGCACAAGCAAGAATGCAACTTCATTGACATTTACCTTTTCTTCCATTTCCAGTGGTTGCTTACAGAGCAGGTTACTTGTAAAAAGTGTGATGAGAAAAACTTCTCAGAAAACAAAAATCAAACAAAACAAACAAAATCTTCAAGCAAAAACAACAACAAAAACAAACAAAAAACATTCACGAATCCAGGATTTATAGTTATAAATTGCATTTGGTTCATTAGAAATGGAAAAATACCATTACAATATCAGACAGAGGGATATTCTACAAAACCACAACCAACCAAACAACCAAAACCATTGATTCAAGGGGGTAACTCTTTACTGCCACAGTAATATAAGTAAGTATAAGAGCCAAACATTTATATTAATATTTAACAAATTATTAAATTAAAAGAAAAAGCAAACCGATAGTGAACATCATCGGTCTCTAAAAATGGCTCCTACATTCTTAATCTTCCTTTCTTCTTCCTCATATTCCTTCTGTCTCTTTTAAAATTGCAAAATAGGAAATGGGCTCTCTAGAGCTAGTGTTTGGTTTTTCCATTCTAGGATATTATAGAAGCCCAATATGGGGGCTCCATGGAAGAGGACTTGCTCCCTATGCAGATATGAAGGGCTTATTCTAAGCTTACAAAAACACAATTCAGGTATTTACAGGTGATTAAACACTAATGAAAACAGTTATTTTTCTAGTCTTTTCTAGTCTTTTACTAGAAAGCTAGTCAGTTGAAGATGAAATGGATGAAGGGAAGCCAGTTTTCACTGAATGCACCTTTAATGTACTAATCATTGTGAGCTAGCTAGCCAGCTAGATGACGCGCTATCCGTGAGTGTGGTTTCTTCAGGCTCTATTGCGGTTGGCGGAACAAAAATAACTCTATATTACTATAATTACGCTATAATTACTTATAGTAGAGTATTTAGTTGCTCTATATTAGTTTCTTATTTATAAAACTGTTATATAGAAGCAATATCCCTCTCGCAATCGTGCTGTTATGCTGAATATAGCTATAGCTATAACTTATAGCCGAATCACAGCTGTGCCGATATTCAGCCGCACTCCTGCGCGTGCGATATTGCTTATGACAGCACGGCTCGGACAGTAGTTCCGGCTGTAACTTGAACGATGGGTTTATATTAATGCGTTTATATTTATACTACTGGGTTTATCCTAATACGTTAATTTTTCTATAGTAACAGCTCTTTCACGGGCACTTGTATGGCGGACGTGCAACATAAACGAAGGCTAATAAACTGATTAAAAAACGTTTTGGTGTTTAACAAAGTAGAAACGTATAAAATCGTTGTTGTGGTGACGTTTGTAGCAGTTATTTCTTTAACATTTATAGATGGAGTGTCGGTTGTAAAAGCTTTGTAATAGTCAGTTTCCCAGCATCAGAAATCCTTCAGGACATGAGTTTAGACTCTCAGTAAAATGACAGGCTGTGAGAGAGAATGGTGTCTGGGAGAGAGAAGGAAAGTTGTCTTACGGCTAGAGTGATAGAGTAGGACCACGAAGGACTCACAATATTATCACGAATGTATACATTATTAAATTCTGTTAAGATTATCACTGAAACGAGCATCTCGAAATTAATGCCTGTTCGGTTGTCTTTAAATTCACGATTCTTCTAGAATTCTTAACGTCTTTAGACTTTCTGTTTTTGTCGCTTCAATCTAGCAGCTCAGCGGTGCTAAATAACACTATATTGTGGTATTAGTGAATTCTGTGCGTATATTCAGCTTACGGTGGTGTGTGTTTAAAGAGGGCGCCTTCGGTCCGCAGAAGCCCCAATTGCTGACGTTCTGAGAATGTCATGTGATTAGCCGCGGTCTCTATACAGGGTTCAATGAGAGCAGTTTGCCCCACCCATCTCTTCAACGCTATCTCGCTCAATGTACGATTCAGTGCGAAAGGGGAAAAAAATCGCCAAAAATACTCTCGGCGAGTGGATCCGATCACGTCCATCCAAGAAGTGACACGTTCTGTCCGCCGAGAACTTGCTGTCATTGCGGTATTTGTCTTTTTGAACGGGTTGTCTTCATGGCTGTAAATGCACATGTATAACCCTGTGTTTCTGCAAGGCGAATTCAAAACGGGTAATACAAAACGTAGCATGACTGCGGGCTCTTCCTACGAAATGCAGTGAAAAATATCGAAGAATTGCGTTGTTCGGAACAGCTGCGTGTGCTGCGTGCGCCGTTAGCGAAGCCATACGGATTGTTGTTTGCGTGAAGCGAGCCTACGGATGTGAGGAGAAATTCAAATTACAGCAGCTATCTGAGAAGACAAAAATCGCCTCTTTTGATTTGATTTAAATAGCCACAAAAGCCATCGGTTATCATTGCAGAACAAGAGGAAAACAGACATCCACCGTTGGGATTTCGTAAAGAAAACCTTCTATGTGACACATCATTTCATAGCGGAGTATAAAAAGGTTCATGTCGGCCACGGCTCGAGGCGGAATAAACCGCAGGCCGTCAATTTGGGGAAGATACTTATCTCTTCAGTTTTTTTTTAACGTTCCTATATCCCTTTGCCTGTCTCAGTGTGTCGGTGAACGGATGTGACGGGAACGAAAATAAAACCCGTTTCGTAGAGTTATCGATGATTTTGCGAGGAGTGCCGGCCGTGACTGTCATTTTGGGGAAGCGAGTATGGATTGTCGAGGAGGAATTTGTTAAAATCGCCCTCGGATTTCTGGAACAGCAAGACGAAGACCTTCATGTAACACCGTGGAGGGGTACACACATCCAGCGCGAAGTGTAAAACTCCCGCTCGGATATTACTGCACCAAAAAGCTCAGGAGGACTCGGCCTTGTGTGGGCAGGCCTCGGTGTTTTCACCACCATCACAAGCCCTCCGTTTCTTGCCTAAAGCTTCTGCTGAGTACTCACCCAAAGGCATAGTTTTCACATTGCTCCCTTCCTCCCTTTAAACTATTGCCCCCATCCATCCCCGTGTGCTATTCTTCCAGGGAGTGTGCATATGCACATAGAAATGTCAAAATTCCCAATCCTTGTGATTTAAACACGTGCCAATCAAGGAATTTTTGCTATTTGATTATACTGTATATTCATCCCCCATCCACAAAAACGTTCTTTTTTTATTGGGACGTTTGGAAGATGGGTTGTTTGGGCAACAGTAAAACAGAAGACCAGCGTAATGAGGAGAAGGCCCAGAGAGAAGCAAACAAAAAGATAGAGAAACAGTTACAAAAAGACAAACAGATATACAGAGCAACCCATCGGCTACTACTGTTAGGTAGGTTTTTTCAAATGCAATACTCCTGCTTATTGCTGCAAAAAATATATGTGCTGATCATTTTTTGCCTGATCAACTGCTCATGGCTTTCTGATGACCTAATTTGTCAGAGGTGACTCAGGTGTGTGTGTGTGTGTGAGAGAGAGAGTGTGGGTGAGAGGGTGAAAGAAAGAGGAAGAGACAGAGCTGTGTACCAGAATCACTTTGTTCACTGTGAAAATTATATGTGTAGACAACCAGCTGCATCACTCCTTTGACCATGTTAGAATATTAGGAAAAACACACAAGTTGTGAAGAAATGTGTGGCTTCTGAGCCTTAAGAGCATCACCATTTGCCTGCTTTTCCCAATATGGTAGAATCATACTATTGTATGTGTATTCATTCGTCATTAAAGCCAGTAATTTGTCAGTAATTTATATTGTTTCTCACACTCACAGAAGGCTTTCCAGTACATTTTAGTATGTGACTGTGGGGATTTGCTCATTCAGCCATGAGCATAAGTAAGGTCAGGCACTGATGTTGGGCAAGGAGGGTTGGGGTGCAGTTAGCATACCAGTTCATCTTGAAGGTGTTCAGTGGGGTTGAGGTCATGGCTGTATGCACGCTACTAGAGTTCCTCCATACCAGACTCCTCAAGCTATGTCATTATGTCCCTTGCTTTGTGCACAAGGGCACAGTCATTCTGGAACAGGAAAGGGCCTTCCTCAAATTGTTGCCGCAAAGTTTGAAGCATATAATTGTCTAAATGTCTCTATATGCTGTAGCCTTCGCATTCCACTTCACTGGACTTAAGGAGCCTAGCCCAAACCCTGAAAAACAACCCAGACCATTATTCCTCCATCACCAAACTGTACTGTTGGTATTATGTATTACAGTAAGTAGATTCTTTTATGCGCTTCATCACCTAGCAGCCCCGGTCTCTAAGTTCATGTAGTCTGCTGCTTTGTGGTTCAGGTGTTGTTCCACCTAGACACATCCATGTCTAGGCATGTAATGGCATGTACACTTGAACAGGGCAGAACTAACTTGTGGCAGAGGTGACATCCCATGACCGTGCCATGTCTAAAGTCATCAAGCTCTTCAACTCGACCTGTTCTACTGTTATCAATTGGTGTATCTGAAACACCTCAGTAAATAAGCATGGTGTCCACATTATGCCCAAAAGTACGCTCATGTGCGTGTGTGTGAAAATACACAGTGTCTTTGAAATGCAGCCCACCAGAGATGATTGCCCGTGCTTCTCGCAGACCTGCACCTCATTCGCTGTTTCCTGCGCGCTTCTCAGTTCACTGTTGTAAATTACAGTTAACACTACTTACATTTTGTCTTGATTCCTCTACAATGTAACGAACAGCAAACTTTATCAGAAGCAGGCAGTAAACTGAGAAGTGCGCAGGAAACGGTAAACGGAGCGCAAGGCTGCAAGAAGTGAGCACTCTTATCGCCAGTGTGCTGACGCAGTATATTTTCTGCACTCTCATCCTCTCTGTTTTTGCCCTGTTTTCATGAATCCTGCATGTTCGTAAAGTCTGTTTTGCTCAGTTTAACATCATATCTGCGCCCGCATATAAAAGACAATGGTCTCACTCCATTTCATGCAAAGCGAGAGTGCTTTTCTTCATTACAAAAAGTTGCATCGTGATGGCATAAGCGCCCCTGGGAGTGAATTGTTTATCGCAGCGTGATTAAAAAAAAAATTTGTTTACATTATGCAAATATTTCATGCTTTCTGAATCCTCCAAAAATTGTCACTTCGTGTAATGAAAGCCATCATTATATACATGATGAAATGATTACTTCTCCAGGAGTAAATCGAATATACTTTTATTACTGCAGGAAGGCCCAAACCTACATAAAGGACTAGTCATATAAAAATTAATAAATACAGTGATCTACCATGAAACTGTTAAAATCTTGAAAAATACTGTGATGCACATTGTTGGTCATATCTCCCAGCACTACTGCAGCCACCAGCTTGCCACAGTCTGTGACCAGGGCATAGCATAAGCCCGCTATGTCCTCTCTGTGTGTTGGGCTTCATCATGTTGCACGGGTGATGTCACATGGTCTCGCTGATGAACATTTCACAGTTTAAGAAGACTTTGAGAGCAGAAATATAAAGGCCGCACCGCAAAATGCAAACCACTTATCAGCAGTAATCAGAAAGCCTAATTGGAATATGCAAAGATATGCAGAGATGAGCCACAAAAGTTCTGGAACTAAGATTAACCTCTACTAAAGTGTTGGATAGGCCAAAATGTGGAGAAAACGTGGTTTGCTAGGCTACATTATCTGAATTCACCATATACTAAAATTTATTGGCAACTCCCTCACTTCAGGCAGGTAACTGCTGCTCGTTTGTTTTAGCTTGGCAAGGTAGCTTACCCAGTGTTAGTGAAGTGACAAGTCGCACAAGCTGTGAAATTATTATATGTATATAGTTTCGGGAATATTTGTTTCACAAGTACACAAGCAGCTGGATGTTAGTATAAAAATGGTGATGTGCCATTTCCAAAAAGCAAAATGTTCTGTTAAAAATAAAATAAAATGTGCTGTTGCTAGTTCGGTTTACCTTGGATAGGTAGCTTACCTGTGTTCGTGAAGTGGCAAGATGCACAAGCTATGTAATTATTGTATGTACTTAGTTTTGGGAATTACGTTTTTAAATTGTAAAGTCAGGAGAATCTAACTATCACAGTAATACCTAGTATGGTACATAGCTTATGTTAGTGCTGCAGTGGGAAGCATGTTGTTTTGGAAAAGTATTGTAAAGAAAATTAACAATATCACTAAAACCTAAGATTTTAATAGTAAGTTTAAAATTATGCTTCTGAAATGGACATCTATCGTCTTGGTTATGGTATTGGTGGTTTGGCCGCTTCTTCATTTCACATTTCAAACTTGACTTCATTCATAAAAAAAGCTTGAATCCTTCATAGAAGCCATTGTTTACAGTTGTGTACGTCTCGGAGTTAAGCTGCAGTTTGTCACTTGTGCAGAGAAGGTGTGGCTAACAGAGTTATCCTTTCATGATGTTAGTGAATCAGAACGAGGCTAATTACATATTTAATTTAAAAGGCCCAACTCAAAAATTTACATTTCCAAACAGCCTGTTTTATCCTAAGGGATTTTTATACCATTATAAGACAAAATGAAGAAAAATGAACTATGGTGTGCTTTAAAAAAAAAACAAACTTACATACCTTAAAAAAGTCATCATATAAGGCAAAAGGAATATAATAAAATACAAGTGAAAAGTGTGTGGCAGGTCTGCTTTAATGCTGCGTTGTGATGGGAAGGTGTCCAAACACAGTGCATCATAGCTTGCTGTGTATGGGGCTTCATAGCTGCAGACCAGTTAAAGTGCCCATGCTGACCCCTGTCCACTGCTGAAAGCTCTTACAATGGGTATGTGAGCATCAGAACTAGATCATGGAGCAATGGAAGAAGGTGGCCTGGTCTGATGTATCATATTCTCTTTTACATCACGTGGATGGCCGGGCGTGTGTGAAATCTTGGGTCCTGGCATTCATGTGGATGTTACTTTGACACCCCATACCTAAAGAGTGTTGCAGACCAAGTACACCTCTTCATGGCAGCAGTATTCCCTAATGGCCTCTTTCAGCAGGATAATGCACCCTGCCAGACTGCAAAAATTGTTCAGGAATGGTTTGAGGAATTTGACTGTCACGACTGCCAGGCTTTTGGGGTTTGCCTGGCTGGTTGGGTTTGGTGGAACACATGTGCAGGACAGGAGGTGGCTTAGTGAAACTCATACCGAGTTTAATATATACACTATCTACACAGTTCAAGGCAGAGGTACAAAATCATCAGGCAGGAGAATAATCCAAAACAGAAACAAGGTCAATCGATCAGCAAACAGTAAGTCCCAGAAAATCCAAAACACAATAACAAAACAGGCAGAGTCCGAAACACATGAAATCAAACACGGGTAAATTCGAGGCTTGGCAAGGATAACGTGGCGTTACGCTAATGCTTCGCGAACTCAAAGCGCATACGGAAGTCCTTTTAAACATGAACTAATTGTCTCTCAATTGAATGCAGCTGCATCCAATTTCGGGTTGCATAATCCGGCTGAGCGCGTGTGTTAGTGGGAGTTGTAGTCCTCCGTCACTTGCACCCAAAATGTGGAAGTTGTAGTCCTCCGTAGCATGCACCAAAATGTGGAAGTGCGCGCTACCGCGCCGCGCGTGACGGAGAGTTCAAACGCGCTACGCGAGTGGCCGAGTTCATCAGGCGCACACGTGTGCCAAGAGAAGCGGTTCCTGACATTTTACAGTGAAATTCTGGAACCACAGGTGCTAGCAATTTAGCGTAAATTCTACAGAATTTTTTTTTACTGTGCACTAGTTACCTTTATTTACAGTACAATAATGTTGCCATAAACTATAGTAAAAACCTTTAAAATAACACTAATTTCTATTCACAGAAATACACCTGGGTTTTTTTAACAAGTGTAAAAAAAAAATTTTTTAACAAGTTGCCTAACATTTCTTAACACAGAAAATCATTTTAATAACATTCTTTTAAAGGTTGAAATAATGGTTATCTGCTTAAAAGATGTAAAACACGGTATATTTTAGTAAATTAAAACGTAAATTCCATTAATTATCCTGTAAAAATACAATCCATTCTGTACCTAGAAGGGTTTTAATATATATAAAATGTTCAGCCTGTTGAAAATACTAGATATCAATATGAAGCACACAGAAATGAAAAGAGAATGCAAAAAGACCTGATCAAGCCATTTTATTTAGATTTTTTTCATTTTAACATCTGTAAAAGTTCTAAAACAAACAAAAATCAAACACTAAACAAATTATCAAACATGTACTAAACAAACCAGTTTAAGTAAAATTTGATGGCCATAAAACCATAATTTATTGCCCATTGATGCAGTAAATTCATAGCCAAGAGCATAGCCACGTTTTTAATGTGATGGTATTCTTAGCCCATATTTGAAGCATTATCAGAATATATTTACTGATAGAGACTTCAAAACACTTACGTAAGTCGTTCTGGATAAGGGCATCTGCCAAATGGCGTAACTGTAAATGTAAATGTAAGAAACAAGAAATCTGGTGGAGTCAATGGGTCGTAGGCTTGATGCAGTTATTACAAGCAAGGGATATGCAACCAAATATTACCTTTTTTTTTTTTTACTTTAATTTAGTAGAAAACATTCTGTTCCAGTACTTTAGCACACTTGAATTACTGTGTGGTTTGATGCAAAATGTGTTATGTGCTATGTTATTTATCATATCTAGATGTAAATCCCAGGGAATAAAGGCTGAAACTGATTTCTCTTCTCATCTTTTGATCTCACTCTCGATTGCACAGCAAAAAATAAGTTCATTGGTCTTATTGTTATTGCTCTCTCATCATTGCAACCATAAAAGTTATTGGTTGAAATACGTTTGGAGGGATTTAGTCAGGAATCAAAAGTTAAGCTTACTCCCTGCACTCAAAGTCAGCAGTGTTTGTGATGAGTGAAAGGACCTTCAGATTGATTTTCGGTCAGCTAGTTTCCACTGTCAGGGGTAATCTTGAATATTGAATGAGAGAGGAGAAATATAATAAACAAATTTACCTGTGACCTGGGATCAATAACCACAATAACCATAGAGACCAAAATAAACTACTTCACAGCAATAGGTTCTTGCAATATATCTTTGGCAGGGGTCAGCAACCCCGTTCTTCATGATCTACCATGCTACAGGTTTTACATGCAGCCATCGTCTAACACACCCGATGCTACTTATCGAGACTTTCAGGGACATCCGAGTGCTTCTGGGCTGTTGGGGTGGTTAGGGTTGAACCTAAATACCACAGGATGGTAGACCACAAGGAACAGGCTTGGTGACCCCTGATCACCAAAGCAAAGTAATTATGATCAGTTTTTAATCAGATGGGGACTTACTGGTTATTATATTGTTTTTAAAGCTGGAAGCTAAAAAACAGAAAAAAATAGTGTTATTGATGTTACTCATTCATCTCAATCAGTCTCAAACATTATAATGGTGTTAATTGTGGATTTACATTATAACTGTATTGAATTTAAGACATTTCTACAATGCTAGACTTTAGCAGTATAACTCACTGTCGTAAAAACGTGACATTATTGTGGCAGTATTAACAGTAATACTCTGACTAACATTTATTAATTCTCAAAATATATTGTAGTCTAACTTTAAACCCAACAATTCATATAAAATTACAGGAATGTGTCTGTTATGAATACATCACACTGACATACACCAAACCCAATGTATTATTAGCTACTTATTACCCACCTAGCCACATAATGTAGCCCAAAAACTGTGTTAGCAATTTACATGACCCATACAACTG
>JAQMYM010000014.1:744171-757090 GCA_030014255.1 Parauchenoglanis ngamensis
TGGTGATGGTGATGTCACTAATGATGGTGATGATATCACCAATGGCAAGGATGACACTAATGATGGTGATGATGTCACTAATGATGGTGATGATGATGATGATGTCACCAATGGCAAGGATGACACTAATGATGGTGATGATAATGATGATGATGTCACTAATGGTGATGGTGATGATGTCACTAATGATGGTGATGATGATGGTGATGATGTCACTAATGATGGTGATGATGTCACCAATGGCAAGGATGACACTAATGATGGTGATGATGTTGCTAATGGTAGTGGTGATGATGATGATGATGATGTATAATGCACTGACTCATCCTGGTGTCCACAAAGGGCACAGCGACACTCTGAGGGTAGCTTTCCTTCTTCCCTTTAAAGATGGCGCTGGTGACCACCTTCATCTGCAGCTAGCAGAAGAGAAATCATCTTATTATTATTATTATTATTATTATTATTGCACTATTTCTGACCTACGTGTTCAATTAGAAGTTTCAAAGTTAATGTATGCTGCTTATTAAACACATTGTAATACAGTCTGCATGTATGGAACGTGTTCTATAAATATTGTTGTTGTGGTTATTACCTGAGCTTTCCTCTGAGGTGTGATCCCTCGCACGTACTTCCTGACTAACCAGCGCGTGTGCAGCCGCCGCAGCATCTCCGACGCCTACGAGGACCAGAACAAAAGGCAGGACTAAAACCTTCTGACTGCTCATCACGTCAATAGCACGGATATAACGAACACGCACTCGTTTACATAAAGAAATGAAGATTGATGCAGCGCTATATCATGACCTCTCTCATTACAGGTGGAGGTGTGAGCCACGTGGTTTTGTCCAAAACTGTTTGAGGTAGATTATTTTTCAGCCGTTTGAGGTAGCTCTGTCTGACAAACGCCAGGTACTCCGAGTTATCCGTGGTTTTCGCGTCACCGCGGGTCAAGTAAGCCTTAATGAATCTATAACGACACAACAACAAAATCACATCATACATCACAACTCTTCTTATCTAACAATAATCCAGTCGGCCTGAGTTACAGGACACGCCCCGGAAGCGATTATACATGCTGTAGACACTTGAACTTTACACATGATAAACTGGGGAGGAACGAATTTAAGACAAGCCTAAAGTCTTACGAAATATTCCTGACTCAGGACGCCTCAACATCATGCTGAATATTCTCTAGTGTCCATCAGCTGTACCGTTAAATCTGTGGATGTCCAGTTCACTTACTTCTTGATGACTTTGACCGCCCAGGCTCGTCTCTCTCGCTCTTTCCGAGCCTGAACTCCTCTCCAGCACGTTTCAATCTTAGTAGCTGAATGTTTACAGGATATTTATTACAACATAAAATTGTATTTTTACACTCATTGCGCATTTTCAGGAACGCAAAACAGACGTACCTGCTTCTTTCTGCTTCTTGAACTCTCCTCTCGTCCGGTAACCTTTGTACTTGGCTTGAATCTTTGCGACTACGATACAGACATATCCAAATGTTCATATCATTCACATACCGGAAATCTCATCGTCTCACCGAACTGTTACTCTACTGACCCAGCTCATGTTTACACAGCTCATAGGCGTCCTCAGTGGCAAACAGTGTCCTGGCATAGCGGATGAAGATCTTAGTCCTGCGGACAGCAACCGGGAATTACGTCGCTGCAGGTTATTTCTGTTTATACGTCACTGTTGCTCAGTTTCAGTCGAAAAATCAGATTAATAATGAACTTTAACAATAATTAGCCCATAAACGTTTAAATGCTCT
The DNA here is from genome assembly GCA_030014255.1 of Parauchenoglanis ngamensis. Lineage (NCBI taxonomy): Eukaryota > Metazoa > Chordata > Actinopteri > Siluriformes > Auchenoglanididae > Parauchenoglanis > Parauchenoglanis ngamensis. The sequence continues at coordinate 745,946 of JAQMYM010000014.1, forward strand.
GTGGATCTGTGTGTGTGTGAGAGAGATACCTGCCCATCTTGTACTCATCAGGCTGGTAGCCCAGGTGCTGCACCAGTCTCTCCACTCCCTCAGCAGGAACTCCTCTCCAGTGTGGCCAGGTATCAGGACACAGAGGTTTATACCTGCAGCATCGCCGTAAACACACCTGAGTGTCGCAACACCGTCATGACATGCTGAAAGCAGTTACTGCCTCAAACACTATCGTTCTGATTTGCTTGACACTACTGTCCCAAATACCCAAACATGGGGCACTTGTTTTTTAATACAATTAGACAAAAATACCTCTTCAGAAATTCCTCATATCTCCTCCGATATGCAAAACCGGCCCGTCTGACCCTCAGATGTTCCATCAGACCCAAATACTTCACCTGGTGCCTCACCAGCACGTCATCAAACCTCCCTAGACAGACAGACAGACAGACAGTGTGAGATAGAAAATTCACAATTTGAAATACGGCCATACGTTCAATAAAATGTGAGGCTTCTTAACATTCTCTCTAGGCAGCACTGACTATTTCACACAGACAGGTGTGTGTGTGTGTGTGTGTGTGTGTGTGTGTTGGCTCACCTGACTGCTTGTTGTCGTTGGATTTAAGGCAGCGAACGTACCAGGCTTCTTTAGCCATCAGGATCTCAGCCAGTCCCTGCAGACTGTTCTTAAACTGAGTCGCCACCTGCGTTCACATTCACACTGATTTAGCAGCAGCAAAAACTTCAATCACAATATTGTAGCCTGGCTTAATCCGTGCCGTAGAGAACACACCGATTCTGTAATACTAGAAATAATAACGACTTTTTAAACCATTTGGTGAAGAAACTCCTGCTCCAAAGATCCCAGTCCATCACTGGTAACGGCTTTCTGATCGGCTGCGTCTCATTCATCACACCTGTCAGTGTCTCACCGTCTCGGGTCTCCTCCTGCTGTCCACCTCATCAGAGCAGAAGCACTGCTGCATTATAGAGTTCTTCGACTGCTGCATCACCTGTCTCACACACACACACACGCGTATTCGAGTGTATCTTTAACGAGGTGTATAGCAGGATTGTCTCTGGACTCACCTCTTTAATGTGCCTGTACAGCAGGTCGTTGTTCTTGTCAATGAAGCCTGTGAAAAACGTATGAGGAGACAAACGGTCCAGGAGATCAACTCTTCCTGTTCGCATTATCAGAGTAATTAAAAAAACACTATGTTTTCATGTACAATGCGTGATGAATTTAATACACTGAAATCTTTAGAAGGGGTGTTTATGGTTGACGTGTCTCACCCACGACGCAGTACGTCACCTCGCCGGCGTAATGAAGCAGGCGGAAGTCGCCTCTCTCCAGAGTCCTGCGGGTTTTCTTATCAGCCAGCTTCTGTCTGTTATTCAGGAGGAAAACGACTGATATCGGCTTTCAAATGCCTGGCTCGAGAAATCATAAACCGCTCCACAATGTGAATGCTAAGAGACATAGCTCAGTTTCTACACCGTCCCTGACAGCGCTTTGGGATCCCCAGACCCAGACAATAAAAGGGCTTTTATTTTGACTCACGTGATAAAGTGAGGATGGGTGCCCATTTTCTTCTCCATCTTTTCCAGAAAGGTAAGATCTGTGGCATCCCCAGGCATCAGGCACTCCTCATCCTAATGATAATACAACAGATATGATGAGATTAAACCATGGCTCCATTCCTGTCTCACACACACACACACACAGCTGACGGAGCTTGTTAAGGACTTTGAAGAAGATAAGCCTAGTTTGAAAAGGTACCATTGAAATGTTCCATCCCTCAGTGCACAAACTCAAAGAACACACTCCTCTTTCAGACCCAGTGTGCTGTAATGGCATGTAGGTGAGAAACAGTACCAGTATTGAGATGATGCCTCTGTGCTTCTCCTCCACCATGTCACAGATGATTTTGTTGTTGAAGAACTGTACCGGTTCCCACTGACACACACCAAATCAACAAACGTTCTGATTCACCTCATATTAGACATTTCTAATAAAGGAGTAATGCGGTGTACCCTACTGCCCTCTGCAGGGGTTAATAAGAACAGACCCGTGTTACCTCGATGCCCTCGGCTTCATACTCGTCCTGCTCAGCCTTCAGCGTCAGCTGGATAAAGAGCTGCTGGAGCTTCTCGTTGCAATAATTAATGCAGAACTGCTCAAAACTGAAACACACACACACATTCTCACACAATCGCATCTGTGAGCATCCATGTGATTTACCCCTACACTCTTATCATAAAGCAATACACACTATGACACGTGCAAGGACGACTTCCTCCATTCTCTGTATCAGCGGTAAGTGGCTAAGCAGGCTAACCGTTAATAACGTAATAAAACAGCACAATCACTCTGAATGGAGGTGGCTGCAGTTAGAATATATTTTTATTATTGACCTAAAAAGTACCTGTTCACGTAGAAGACTTCAAATCCATAGATGTCAAGCAGTCCAATAACTGTTTTCCTGGTCGAGTCCTGAGAGATCATGATTAGAGCAGGTTATTGCGTCAATACGGAAATCAATATTAATTCCACAATTAAAAGTGGATGAATAATTAATCTTCTTTTTTTTTTTTATCACAGACCAAAGATACGTCTGAGGAACCTCCAGCAAAACCGGCTTCAGTTTCATATATGATACAATTTTTATCTCCTTGACCTGATTCTCGAGTAACTCGTTGATGCGGTTGACCAGCCAGGTGAAGGTGCGTCCGTAAATGGCTTTGGCCAGTGCGTCTCTGGCGTAGACGGCGTGATCGACAGTGAAGGGACACAGAACCTGGACAGCACATAATTACACGTTAATTCTACACAAATGCAGATGAACGTTATTTTCTGCCAGATCTGCACCCGTTACGTCTTCCACTGATGGACAGTCATGATTAATTCACCCCTCAAACCAACACCAGGTCCTAATAAAAGATCAGATGATGTGTAAGACGTTACCTCGTCTGCTCTAGCTTCGATCTTCCTGTAGGTCAGAGCCTCAGTCAGAAGCTGCACGTGGACCCCGATCAGCTGCACGCAAAGCAGAACCTTTAATCATTACGTTTTTCTATACGTCCGGTGATACAGTGTGTGTGTGAGACTGCATCGGACCTTCGATACCCAGCGCAGTTCAGCGTTGGAGTTGAGGACGGCATGGCCTTTGGTATCTCTGTCGAACTGGACGTTCCCCAGGTGCAGAACACTTGCGATGATTCCAAACAGATGCTACAGGTACACGGATGTTGAGTACACTCACGCGCCAACATCCTGAAACACTGTCTCACGCTGTACAGTGACGTTCTCACCTCAATGTCGCTGAGATCAAAGTGCATGACCGAGAGAGCGTTCTTCACTGATTTCCAGTCGTTCCTGTCGTTGATGGAGCTCACTTTGGCACACTCACCCTGAACATCATTTGTCCCCATCAGAAATACGACACTGTCATTCTATAATTTGAAAAATGTTGATGGACATACTGACGTGTGTGCATGTGGAGCAATCGGTTCTACCTGTAGCAGGTAGTTGTAGCGCTTCGGGTCCCTCTCGAGGCCCAGTTTTCTCAGCAGGTCATCGTCTCCTCCCTCCAGCAGCTGGTAGAAGATGTGGAAATTTCTCTCGCCGTGGTTCTGATGGACCAAACGTGACTTCTCCAGCAGATAGCTGAGGATGTGACCTCCAACTGCATCTCCCTACAAATAACAAATAACAGCTCCAACATGTCAAATGTAGGAAATAAACCATGGGATCAGTCCGTAGATATTTAACTTTATTGCAACAGAGATTATAGAGCACCAAAACGCAGTCAAATAAATTTTACATTTGTAAAACCGGTTCCAACCTGGCAGTCGAACTGAATGTCCATGTACTTCCCGAAGCGACTGGAATTGTCATTCTTCAGTGTTTTGGCATTTCCGAAAGCCTGACAGGAAAATTGGACTATTTTATGAAATGATAAAGATGAGTTAACGTTAATAATAATAATATAATAATTCACCTTATCCAATTAGATGGCGCTTCATGACGGTTAGTTATACATACAATAGCCAAGCACATATCCTAGTATATTTACATGAGCATTGTAAGTTCAGGATAAATTCATAGCATGTCCAACTGAAGACTAGATATCATGATATCTGCTGACAAATGTACTTGTAAAATTAATATTAGGTACAACACATGACGTCAATATCTTTACTGGTACATTTATAACAATGTAAAAGCAGCAGATTAGACCTCCAGGATAGGATTGGACATGAGCATTTGGTCCCGGACGGAGTTCAGCAGGGAGCTACTGGGGCAGCTAACGGCGTAATACTGCAGGATCTTCTTAGTGGCCTCGGTTTTTCCTGCCCCGCTCTCTCCAGAGATCAGGATGAAGTGGTTATTAGCCTCCGCTAACATGGTCTGGTAGGCGTTATCCGCTAGGGCGTAGCTGCAACCAGGGAGACATAAATGCATAAGGAGGTGGAGATTGCGGGTTCTGCTGAGGTCTCCTGAGACCCGTTTGGCTTTAAGTCTTCAAATGACTGTTTGTGTGTGTGCTGCAACGGCCATATTACAGTAACAGATGTAGATGGATAAATGTGTACGAATGGAAATGTACAGACAGACTTACATGTGGGGTGGAAGCTCATAAAAGTTGACCACCATGTAAAGGTCCATGTGCCTCTTGCTGTAGATGTCCAACTCTTTATACGGGTTGACCGAGATCAGAAGGGTTCCGATGTAAGTCTTCAAAAAGATAAATAAAATGAGGGGATGCCATTACTCACGAGATATCTATATACACTGCAGTGATCTAATCCGAGCCTGCTCATGGTCAGCGAGGTGAAAGGAAAAGTCTGCTCTCTGAGAGCACTGGGCTTGCAGGTCAACCCAAACTCACATATATCAGGTCCTCAGAGAAGCGTTTCTTCAGGTTGTCCAGGAAGGCCGTCTCGCTGTTGTGGGCGTCCAGCAGCACCATGTCCTGGACACCGACTCGGTCTCTGGCAGTCAGCGCCCGCTCCAGGTCCAACTGACGCATCTTACCTTTTCCTTTCTGCAAATTACAGACGTGACCAAGACTGAATTATACTTGGGATGTTTGCACTACGACACACCTGTGGTAATCCTAAAACTCAGAGCAAGAGATAGGTTTCTTAGAAACACAAAAGTGAGTTGTGGTAATCCAACCACGTAACCTCCCACTGTTTAACTAAGGCACGTTAGAAAGGCTTTCTCTTGTATATGTGCTGTAATGAGAGATCCGATTACAGCGACCTTGCCACTCTGGTCTGTATGACTGACAGCATAATTCACTCTGAAGCTCATATGAACAAGCTCTCGGTTGCTGGATAGATGCCCGCTGATGTATCACATCACCTCCTGTACATGTAATCTTTAAATACACTAAAAAAACTTTTAAATGGTATTTAGAAACACTTCATAGCTCTGCAAACAGCTCTGGTTGGTAAAGGGTTCCTCACGTGACGTTTTACTTTACAGAGAGGAACTCTTTAAATTTTGTTAAAGCAGAAGAATTCAGCTAAATATTTCTTCTTCTGGGATATGTATTGATTAAAACGAGTCATATTTCTGAGCAGCAGAAGGGAAACCCTTAAAATATATTGGAAGAAACATTTTATTTGCATTCTTGTAAAGTCCTTTCGTCTGTTCATTTTCATGTCTTCTTTTCCCCCTCAATGCTGAGAACCACAAGTTATTTGACTTTCAAATTATAATGGGGGGGGGACATTAAATCTCATCTGACGAATCAAAGCCCTGCTGAAATCCTGCTCCTACTCCAAATTCACACACCGCATCCTCATTAGCTCTCTTCTGAAAGAGGCCAGTTTTTTGTCCTGTAAATTCCCCTGGAAAAAAAAGGGGGGGAGGGAAAAAAAAATGGATGGACAATGAAAAAGCTTTTAAAATGCAGTCTACATTCCATTACATATATTCCCTCTGCATATCCTTTCAAAATTTATTCATTAGAAAACATTTAACGTCAGAGTGAATTTCACACTGGCCAGTCTGCGGACAAAGGAGGAGATTTGGCCTATTTGGGCTGCGGGAGGAGGATGGAGGGACGGAGAAAGAGGAGAGGGCAAGGGTGTGAGGGAGGGAGGGAGTGAAGGAGGGAGGGTTCCCTGTGTTTGTCTGATCAGAGCCTCTGAAATGAGGCCTTCTTGAGACTAAATAGTGCTGTAACGGTCCGTGTCCAATTAGAGCGCCCTGTGGCCGAACAATGGGGACTTGTTATGAGCAGCACAGTAATATGGACTACAGAACCCCAAAGTTCAGGAACAGCGCATGTGTGTGTGTGTGAGAGAGAGCTTGAGCTTGCCTTGGTTGTGACCTGTAACAACACCACACCAAGCCTATAATTGCTATGTGTGATTTCCTCCTACCTGTCAGCCTATAATTTCAGCAGTTCCACACACAAACACATCATCTCTGTCACCCCATCCATATCATGCCCTCAGAACCGACCCCAACACCCCCTCACCCCCCCTGCTCACCCCTCGGTCTAAGCCAAAGAGGCAGGTGAACAATATCATTGAAGGTCCCCCATTTGAGATGTCAGAACTAATCTCAGTCTTGCAGTTATTGTGAAGAGGGTGGAACTCCCACACCCCCACACTTCCCAAACTCCACTTGCTCTCCGATTTGCCATCACTGTTACATGGGAACGGGCTGAACTTGGTGCTGAACAGGAGAACAATGGAACAAGGGACAGAAGGGATGCTGACACTTAAGCATGTGACACTTCGAGTGATAGTGCACACGGACATCAGTAGAGGAAAAGCAGTTCCGAGTCCAGAGGAGACCCGAAATGAGACCCATCCAAAGGCGTTTTTTACCTTTTAGGCTTCTTGAGACTTGACTGGTCTTTCAGGAGAACTCGCTTGTAAAGCTTTCCTGGACATTTTCATAAAACTGAACAACCACAAAAGAACGCAAAAAGGTTCACCATCAGCTCAATCACTGCAGTGACAGATCAGGCGCATTACTTGAGTGGCGAAGTGTCTTAATTAAGAGATGGTTCTTCGACCTGGCGTAGTGTGTCCGTCACAGCTGAGTGGAGATGACCTCATCTGAGGGAAATAAAGAGTCAGAGAGGGAAGAGAGAGAGAGAGAGAGAAAGAGAGAGGGATACTCATCTTCTAAAGTAGGCTAGGCCAAAGAGGAAGAAACACTATCCAGGACAGGATCTCCTGAAGTGACCCGTGGGATCCTGTTACGTTCTTATTGAAGAAAGTGGGCATTAAACCTTCAGGGATGCGTCTTATGTACTCAAAATATGTGACATAGGTGAGAAAGCAGTGAAGTAAAAGGTGCTCTCAAGCAGGAAAAGCAGACGGTATTAGAAAAGATACACATGTGTGATTAACGTGAAAGACAAGGACTATGCAAATTGTGTCAGTTTCAAATAGCATCTGAAGTTTCATTTGAAGTTTCAAATGAAACTTTTGAAGTATTACTCTCAAATGTACGCAACTTTAGTATACACACTGCAACAAGTGCACAAAATCAACTTTTTGGTAAAAAGTGCTATTTAGACACACACAACACACTGACATCCTTCCAGTCATACCTGCATCTCAGCTGCTGTATGGACCAGTGGCTACTTGCTCCTAATTTTCCCTAAAGCTCCTCTGGAGACGCCACATTTAAGATACAGGGTAGTCTGTGTGTAGTCTACATGTTAGTGAGGGCCACTAAGAACAGCAAAATCCCATTCCAGGTCAAAGCATCAGAATCCATCCAGAAGTGTTCTGTAGAACTCCAAACTGGCCTGTGATCGCGCTGTGATACATAGAATTGGAAATGTTAGAAGATCGGAATATTCTTGCCCTTACGATCCGCAGAAACATCCAAATTTAGTGTCCCAGTAGCCTGAAGAACAACACAGTTTGAAAGTCCAGTATCGTCAGGTCCTGTATTTCGAAGCACTTCCCAGCTTGTCCAGTTTCAGCACATTTTTGCACAATTTCAAGTGAACTTCCAAGATCCTTGCTACGGTGTTTTCTGGAACTTCAGTCTTCTGTTCCTCATGTTAGCATCACCAGGCCGTCCAGAGCTGGTGTGAACATGTGAACACTTGTCTCAGCACTCAGTTGCTCAAGCTACAGAGCCGGCATGCTAAATCATTCATGGCCTGCTCGGACTGGGGGTTGCAGGCAAGCAGATCTTGTTCAGTGTTTAACTGGGTGTCTCCTAATCTACTGGGTGCAACAAAGATACAGAAACACAATCTATCCAAACTCGTTTACCAGTCCTCCTCTGCCTCTGAGCAGCCTCTCTTCCATTTCTACTGCGCTACAATGCAGGTCCGGTTACATGCTGATCTTTGATTAGCGAAATGCAATGACACCCAATCACTCACCTATTCAGGAGATTTGAGAACAATGGTTAACAAGACTGTCACCATGACGAACGCCATTCCTCCACGCGACTGACCTCTCAGCACTAAGATTCCAAACAATCCACAGTTTACTGTATTAGATTTGATTATTAACTTCTGAGAGTGCAGTGTTGGAGCTCTGAGGCCTTTCAGGATTTGGGTGCTGAGAACCATGGAAGCCTGGATTTGGGTTCTGTAGGTTCTGATCTTTCCACAAACTGGAAGAACTCAAGATTTATGGAGACTTTGATTGTAACATGAAGCCAAATTCAACTTCCTAGTTTACCTGAAGCATGTGGACACAAAAACTGGTCACCACAAATGGTCTGAGCATTCACTTAAAAAGCAACAAGTCCATTTACGTAAATCTTACTTTGCATGCTTGGAGTTATTTAGAAGATAGTCAGGTGCTCCACTCAGGAGCTATAAGCATGGTTTTTATATTATTCTATAAGACTGGTTTGCAAAACTATTGAGTTGTTTGCCTAGCACTGCAGACATTTTACTTAAATTTAAAAGGTACCAGTTCCTTATAGATAAGTCTAAAATCATCAGGTAGTTTAGGAGGTCAGTTCCTACACAGTGCTGAACAGCAAGTCCAAAGATTATTTGACTGGGATTCTTTCTGTGAGAAACTTCATCTACTGATCTTGAACTGTATGATAAAGTTTGGCATTAAGTGATACGAGCGCACCATACAGTATGCACTGATGCCTGGAATGGCAAGGATGGCCTTCTTCTACAATCTGCTTATCCGCAGCTTTCCACATTCTCAGTTGTCCCTTTGCCAAAATGTGTTGTCAAGGGTACTACACACCTCTTACGCCGCCACCCTCCCTTTACACTTGCACACCCCTCCGGGCCTGTAATGCTTGTCCAACCTTAACAGGCTTTGAGCCGCCCGCTGGGCCCCGGTACCGCACGAGACTCTGCAAATCCCATTACATATGAGTCACAGCATTTGATTCTCTCATTAGAGATTCCAAACAGAGAATAAGGGTGTATTATGACACAGGCTTTGCTGCGTTCCCACCGAAAATCCAACCACATCTCCCTCTCCGTCGACCTCGTTTTCTGATCTGCTTCTTGTCTCAAATCTTTGCTGTATTTGTCTCCTTTTATCAGTATTTTTTCTCATGAGACAGGCTCACAATCCTTCCCATAAAACAACTCTGAGCTTTCTGCATAACTACACTGCATATGCAGGTAAACACTGCGCTTGTGTTAGTGAAATATACGGACTCGATGTTGCGGAATTTTTGTATATTGATGTAATATTAATCGTGGGAGGAAATTAAAGCAAAATCTCTCCAGAGGTTTCACTCTCACACTCTTAAACGTATGTAGTGGCATCTTCAAAAGAAATCAAAGACAACTGGCTCTGACATGCGCCAAATAGGCATCGCAGGGGGTTGATGAACAGATGATAAAAATGATGACAGAGCTGACAAGTTCCTCTCTTGGATGGCTTGAGGGTTTATTGTGACTTGTGGACGTGGCCAAAGGTCTTCAGCAGGGTCAAGTGGACGACCCTACCCTTGACCCCTGGTTGGGACGTCTCCAGTGGGGTCTGAGAGAGCAAAACTAAAGACACAGCAGTGGAACTAAAGCAGAGGAGAAATGTGACACGCATCCAATCACCACATAATAAGAGTTACTGCAACCTTTATGTCAGCTTGAACACCACCAGTCTGGCGGCTCTCCGTTGACCTCTCTCATCATGGTGTTTCTATCGGCAGAACTGCTGCTCATTCGTGCGTAATTGCACCATTCTGAGTAAACTCAAGAAACTGTTGTGCAGGAAAATCTCAGGAGATTATAGAAATACTCAAACCAGCCTGGCACCAGCAATAATGCCATGGTCAAAATCACATTTTCCTCCATTGTGATGGTTGATGTCGGTATCTGCAAGGTTTCATGCATTGCACTGCTACCACATGACTGATTACAACCCTGTTTCCAAAAATGTCAGGATTTGCAAATCATGTAAACGCATCTTTAATTAAAAATAGAACAAAGACAACAAATGTATTGAAACTGCGAAATGTTTTGTTTTTTGAAAAGTATATGCTGATTTTGAATTTGATGCCATCAACATGTTTATTAAAGAGTTGGGACGGGGCAACAAAAGACTGGAATAGTTGTGTAATCCTAAAAAAAAAACCAACTAACAAGGTTAATTAGCAACAGGACAGGAGCATGACTGGGTATAAAAAGAGCATCACAGAGAGGCAGAGTCTCTCAGCAGTAAAAGTGAAAGACTATTATTAAGTGATTATTTTCACTTAATGTAAAGTAAGAACAGCATTTCCAAGTTGAAATGAGGACAAGCCTACCTGCAGTAGTTCCATAATAGATCTAAGACCTAAAGATAGATCTAATCTGCATGTGTTTCAGCTGTGGGAGGAAACCAGATTACCCAGAGGAAACCCACACAACCCACACAAAGAACATGCACAACTCCACACAGAAAAACCCCAACTGGAGGCCACGTTTGAACCCAGAAGCTTCTTGCTGTGAGGTAACAGTGCTAACCACTGCACCACCGCGTGTGTGAACACTGGCGAGTGGAGTGATACAGACAGTAAATATCCCCGCTCTTGAAATGCTGCTAGTCCAATCAAATTCAAATATAAGATATATTATATATATATTTAAATTCAAAATATGAGAGACACTGGTGTGGTGGTTAGCACTGTCGCCTCACAGCAAGAAGGTCCTGGGTTCGATCCCCGGGTCACCCAGGGTGCCTTTC
>JAQMYM010000014.1:771295-785618 GCA_030014255.1 Parauchenoglanis ngamensis
TGTGTTTGAGGGCGTGTCGGGTACCTGTAGATGTGTTTGAGGGCGTGTCGGGTACCTGTAGATGTGTTTGAGGGCGTGTCGGGTACCTGTAGATGTGTTTGAGGGCGTAGTCCCTCTTCAGGTGTTTGATGTTCTCTCTGACGGCGGAGCGCAGCCCCTCCTGCTGGGACAGCTGTTTCTCCAGCCACTCCACCACTGCTTTATTATTGTCCCACAGGTAAGCCTGAGCAATATATAAACACTTACCAATAAAGACTTCAGTTCTCAAGATACTCCAAAACACTCCAAGCTTTAAGGATCTATTTCCATATACAAGTTTATATAAGTAAGTATATATATATATATATGTAACTTGTATATATAAGTTTATAAGTTATTTTGCTAATAAGATAAACTTTTACGTAACTGCTGGGACAGTAGCTCTATATGAGATTAAAGTGGTATTTGGGTTTTACAAGCTAATGCTTTATAGTTGAATAATTACACCAGGTTTGTGTTCGATGACATTTTTTTCACCCTTGCTGATAAATTGAGAAGGTACTATGTAATTGTGAGCAGGGTTTTTAGCGGTCTCACCTTGACGGTTCCCTCGGTCTCGATGAACCAGCGGCGCAGCATGGACTTTATGTGGCCGTTGCTCAGGTCTCTTTTGGCCTGCACGATTTCACTCTTCACCTTCTCCTCCAGCAGGAGGCGCCGCAGACGCCAGTAAAAAAACGACCGCGCATTCTTCCAGTCCAAGATGTCCTGCGAAACACGTGACCGGAGCAAACCAGCACCATTCACACAGTCCGTAGATAATCTTGAATAAATGCTTGATATATTTATATTATGTGGAGCTTTAATCGAAGACGACCGCAGTGTGCGTTACCGTGACGACTCCTTTCTCCTGCATCCTCCCGGGTGTGTCGTGGAGGTCGACGAACTGGACCGCCACCTGGTGGTACATGGGCAGCAGAAACTCCTCTCTGGCTTTGAGCTGAGCCTCCAGATCACTGCGCTCCGCCTCCGACAGATCTGTACAACCTGGTAAGAAAACCACGAAGCCTGTAAGACCTCACACACACACACACACACACGCACACACACACGGTCTGTGAGACGAACGTGCACTCACCGAGCTGCTGTGCCAGACGGGAGTACTCGGGGTCGAGCCTCTTCATGGTCTTCAGCAGATCCTTCCTCCTGAACTTAATCTCCACCGTGCCCTCGGGCTCCAACACGCCTCCCCTGCACACACAGATACAGAGTGGTGTGTGTGTGTGTGTGTGTGTGCTTGTGAGGAAATAAACTTACAGATGTAATGAATATTAAATGGACCCACCTGCTCTCCCTGTCAGCATAGAGCTCCATGTACTGCGGGTTGATGGAGGGGTCGATCACTACCCATGATCCTCCTCTCAGCTCAGCGTGAGGGGGGATGTAGACCAGCACGGGCTGACGGAACTCCCTCAGGGCATCCACGATGTAGGCACCAAACTTTAGCACCTGGTCATACATGTCTGAGAAACAGGAAGTTGAAATATTAACAACACTGAATATTCTTCATCACATCGCTTTTTAGAAGTCTCGGAGATTTCCAACTATACGCCCTAACCACAGGTCCTGCACCGGACAATCACGTGATTCTGATATTATTACAATAATCAGTGATTGTATATTATTATCCTCAGTAACAGTAGTGTACGAACACGGTCATGTCCTGCACCTTTCATGCCTCCGGAGAAGCCTCTCCAGTTAGCGAACACCACGAGTGGAAGTTTCTCTCTGTTGAAGTCCTTCATGGCCTGAGCGGTTTTATAAGCCGAGTCCGGGAACCACACCTGCCCCGCCTGCTGCACGATCTGACACACACACACACACACACACACACACACACATATATAGGCAGTTAGACAGGCAAGCAAAGGCTCTTTACTGTACAGCTCCTGAGTGAACGAATGTAGACATGCTGCTGTGCGCGTCACTCACCCTCGCCTCGGAGTCCAGATTAGCCGGATCCGCCGGGATGGTGACCTCGACGGTCCGTGTTTCCACGGCGATGACCCCGAGTGGAATCCCTCCCAGCCTGTGACACACGATTTCATTACAATTTCAGCGAAATAATAAAATATAACGCCTGGTTGAAAGGTGAAGGGAATTGTGGGTAATCTCACCTGGCCCGGCCCACCACCACAGTCTGAGCCCAGGTGGACATCACCTCCATGAAGGTGCCATGGTCGAAAAACCCACTCTGCCACGCCCCCCTCACGCCTGCGAACACCATACAGAATGAATACAAATATAAGACCATAATAAACAACGCTATGAGGGTTAACAGGTTGTCGTAAGCCTCGCACTGGGGTGGGGACGTCCAGACAGCATCCAGCGAGGGTCGTAGGGAGCCTTGGTAGGGATAAACTCGATCTCTCTGTCCACTGGGTCAGCAGGGGGCATCAGAGGCGGAGGACTGTGTGCATTCTAACAAACACAACACATCTGATTAACAGTGATTCATGATATGACGACACACCAGTCAGTTTGACACATCTAAGGTATGGAGAAACAGGATGCTGTAATCTCTTCCGGTTAGTGTACCTTTGGCATGTAGGAGAGCCACTGCAGGATGGTGAAAACCCCCTCGAAGTCGTCCGGCACCGTGGTGTGTGTGACGCCGTTGTTGTGCATGATCTGCACGCCGCCCAGCTGGTTGTTGGACGTGTAAACCTCACGACCAAGAACCTGAACGAAGAATCCAAACATATACAAGTGCCATGTAATGATGATTAATAGTACCTACACTGGGAACAATGAGAGAAGGAACACGTGCACAAGGTGTCTGTAAGGTCAAGGACCTGTGTGTGTATAAAGCATGTGGTTATCTGTGTGGTGAAGCATCAGGACCTTGTTTAGTGCTCCTGCTCCAGTCAGGATGATGTGGGAGTTTTCCACTTGGATCACTCGCTGTCCCAGTCGAACCAGGTACGCTCCGATGCCGATCGCCCGACACGTCACCTACACAACACAACACAACACACCGATAATCAACACTGCACTGAAAGCTGTGCCTGCACACAGAGCTGGAAACAGACAGGAAGCTCTCACCATACTGATGGTGACGATCTCCTCGTACGCCTGAGACGACTCGCCCGCGATCATCCCGGAACCTCGGAGGTTCTCCACACCGAGCCCGTCCTCCTTCCCGATGATGTCGGTGATGATGTACCTGCAGCGGAGAACACAAGCCGGATATGAAGTCCAGAAGCATTTAAGATTTGCACAGTACAGAGCATGACTGACCGGGACTCTCCTCCCTCCTCCTCGTGGCGGCAGTGGACGGAGTTCGCCGAGCTGATGCGAGTGTAGTCCTGAGGGGTTAAATATAAATACTTAAAACCCTGCAGGAAAAAGAAAACACAAACACAAACAGTGAGTGAACACAACAACATAAGACGCCTGATAAAGAACCGGGATCAGTGAACGCGCCGTTTCACCTTGTAGGGGTCGTCGGGGTCGAGCCACGCCACCTGGAACATGTGCCTGATCTCCTCGGCGAGGCCGATGCGAGCCCCGCTGTTAGCGGCGACGTAAACGCGCGGGATCCCCTCGGCTCGCGCTAACTCCGACGCACGCAGGAACAGCAGGTCCTCCTGGGGCCCGAACGAGCCGATCTGGTACGTGATGTCATTACCGATCACGATGACGCCACGCCCCTCGGGGTACTCCGGGGTCTTCATGTTCATGCGGAACGCCACCATGCCCACCTGGAAATATTAATGAAAGGTAGTGAGACATCCAGGTGCAGAACCACCTAGCATGCGGCGTGATCTCAGCTCGGCGGTGCGATACCTTGTTGTCTCCGGGCAGTCGGTTCATCTGCACGAGTCGGCCCTGAGGATCCAGCACCAGCTCGGTACACAGTAGCACGTCTTCGGGGTACTTATCCCCCGGACCCCACAGCTTAAACAGAGCCTGGGGCAGACGGGATCATGGGTTCACGTTTATCTGCTTTAAAACCACATGGTGTGTGAGTGTGTGTGTGTGTGTGTGTGTGTGTGAGTGGGCGGAGACCGCGACACACCTGGCGGAACATCTCGGGGAAGTCGTAGACGTACGTGGTGCCGAGGCTCTGGGCCTGGAAGCGCTTGGCCTGCAGCAGGTCCTTGGTGACGTACGGCGTGTGAATGAGCATGCCGTGCAGCGGGCCGCGCTTCTCCGTGTACGACTTGAACATGTTCTGCAACACACGCGGATTACAGACTGACTGCAGCAGAAAACTGACACTGCGGTGTAATTAAGGCTGTTATATGGTTCTTTTTTTGTTGTAATCTGGTACCAGCACCAGTCACTGACTTGCACAGGCTGAGGTGTGTGTGTGTGTGTGTGTGTGTGTGTGTGTGTGTGTACCTGGCCCGACCCCTTGTCGGTGACCTCCTCGTACAGGCTGATGTCGAGGTAGTATCCGTTCTCGTTGGTGAGGAACAGGCGGATGGGGACGGTCTTGCCGTTGGGTGTGAGCCGGATGTTGATCTTGAGTTCGGCCTGCAGCACTCGGAGCTTCCACAGACGCCGGCCGTAACGCATCACCATGGAGCGCACAGACTCCTCAATCTGCCGCACACACACACACACACAGGATGTTACTGCAGCGATCACGCAGCCAAGCAAAGCCGAGTGGGCGGGATCTGCTGGAAACTCCTTTGAACTCTTGTGAAGCTATAACCTTTACCACGGAGTTATTAGCATCCATGCTCCTAACATACAGGATCGACACATGATGCTGACTTTATTGCTGACCTTAATGGGATCCATGATGACGGTGGGGACGAAGTTGAGGAAGATGTGGTTGCAGTCGGTGCGCGTGTACGTGTTGCTGAAGGCCACCTCCAGCTCGTCCATCGCCTCCAGGAGCAAACGCTCGCCTTCGTTCTGAAGGTACTCAAACGATGCCTCCTGCACACACACACACACACACACACATTTACACATCAGGGACACTGCATTAACAAAATAACTTCAGCTCTCATGTGACAGAAATACACCATGTGATGTGATCCACTACGCCTCATGCAGTTGCTAAGGAACCATTACGGCTCAGGTGGGGGCGGTTACCTTGGTGATGAGGTCGGAGTGGCGGACGATGGCTCTGATGAAGAAGCGGTAGTCGGTGACCTCGGTGCCCTCCCGGACGCGCGCGGCCCCCAGGTACAGGTGCATCTTGTGGTTGGCGCAGGGCACGGCGGTCAGGGCGAAGTTCCTCATGCGGTTCAGCTCCAGCTGGAAGGCCAGAGCCGGCTCCAGGTTCCGGTAGATCCGATCCTCCTGGAACTGAACACACACACACACACACAGCCACATGAGACTCAATACAACACAGCACATGGGAGCATGTTAAAGGTTTTGATCATTTCCAGCTTTAAATCGCTTTTCACCTCATCTCTGGCTCGGAACGTGAAGAATTTAGGAAACTCCCTCTATAAAAAAATAAATAAATAAATACAATCACATGAATATAATACCTACTGTATATAAAACAATTCCCAGTATTAATTCATAAATGAACCATTCCGTACTTTCTGCGCCACCAGGAAGGTGATTCTCCTGATTCCGTATTCGTACAGCACAGCTTTCTGCCAGGAGATCAGACAGGCAGCGTTACTCTCAGTCTGCGCGACTGTTCATTTAATGGCATGAACAATTAGTGACAGATAAATAATCTTAATTTCTTTTAAATCTCAGAAGAAAACTCGGGTCGGGGCGGTGACGTGAAAACGTGCGAGATTGGGGACGGAGCAGGAAAACACGCACTCACTCTGGACTGAGAGAAGTCGCTGAAGGCCGTGACTAACGCGGCGTCGTCCTCGGTGTCGGCTGATCTGATGGAGACGTTAATGATGTGGATGGGATTCTCCCTCATGTTCTGTCAACATCAGCAGCGTCATCATCCACACTGCACCTAACGCCATATACCTGACCAGTGTGTGTGTTTACCTTAATGCTCTCTTCATCGTAATTAGTCTCCGAGAACAGCGTGCTCTCACACAGCGGGTCGGCGAAACAGGAAATGACCTCATCAAAGCACCTGCACATGCAGAAACACGGTAAAACACGACTACACGACAGCAGCGGTGTAACACACAAAGCACACGCACTACCTTTTAAAGTCATGGAAGCACTGGAAGGCCACCATGGCGCCCATCCTCTGGCAGGGAGGAGACAGCGCCCCCTCCAGGAAGAGCTCGCTGCCCCGACGCTGCATCGCGTCAAACTGCCCCGAGCCGCTCACTGGCAACCTGTGTGTGTGCGCACATGCGTGTACATGTGTGTGTGCGTGTGTAGGGGGTTAGTGATGATAAGAACAGCATGCTGGTTGCTACACATGAACACAGAAGCACGGCAGAGATGTGACTGTGATTTAAACTCATTTTTAAACTTTAAAAAAAAAAAAAAAAAAACCACCACCCTGTCCTTTTACTGCTGCAGAGGATTTTCACATTCGCCTAAACGTGACTCGGGTTCTAACCAGAGCTACAATAATACACGGTTGTGTAGTTATATGAAGGTTCCTCCTCAGCGAGCATCAAGCTGCCCGTCCCGACTGGGAGCTCGAGCGATTCACATCCGGACCATTAAATCGTCAGCTATATTATCACTCCATCCCGCTAACTATCACCGAACTGATCTGAATGAATTAGACCGGAACAGAACGGAGAAGCAGCGGCGAGCACCCAGCATGCACTGGTGCAGACAGGCAGGCAGCTGATTGGCTGATGGGGAGGAGCTGGTACTCTACCTGTTCAGCGTGGCACTGCTCCCTCTGTAACGAGAGCATTCAGAGAGCAGTTAGTCACAGCGTTCAGCAGCCTCCACCTCCAACCTTACATGCTTTACGTATGAGCAAGAAAAGCGCTCTGTGATCACTGGGCTTAAAAAAAAAAATAAAAGCT
Source organism: Parauchenoglanis ngamensis (assembly GCA_030014255.1). Classification (NCBI taxonomy): domain Eukaryota; kingdom Metazoa; phylum Chordata; class Actinopteri; order Siluriformes; family Auchenoglanididae; genus Parauchenoglanis; species Parauchenoglanis ngamensis. Next base: position 778,222 of record JAQMYM010000014.1, read on the forward strand.
TGATAGCGTTCCTTTACATAAATGTCGTCGATGTTTATTCGATGTCTTCTGCGTGAACGATTCAGCAGAAAATACGATTAATAATGATCGTAAAATAAATAAATGAATAAATGTCTGGTGTCGCATCCAGTAAGAGGCCACCTAATGTACCGCAGCAGACTGAGAGGTTCAGCCCCGCTAGCACCGTTAGCATGCAGAGAGTTAGCATGGAGGCTTCATTAGTAGCTTGGAGGAGTAGAGAGAGATCGTTACGTGGGTCTGCGAATGGAGTGACTCCCTCGGATGTACCGCTCTCTTTTACCACAACACACACACACACACACACACACACACACACACACACACACACACACACACACAAGAAAAACAATAGTGGAAGGGAAAATCTAACGCTTTTTAAATAAAGTTTACTGCTAAACTCAGTCGTCGACGTTACACTCCTGAACGGTAACATCTGCACTACTGCACCTTTAACCCGAGAACCGTAACATCTGCACTCCTGCACCTTTAACCTGAGAACGGTAACATCTGCACTCCTGCACCTTTAACCCGAGAACGGTAACATCTGCACTCCTGCACCTTTAACCCGAGAACCGTAACATCTGCACTCCTGCTTTAACAATGAGCTCGTGATCTCTGCTGTTTCTGATCAATCACTTTGAAGAATGTTCTAGATGAATAAAGACGCCAGTGTTGAACTTCAGAGTCTAATATTTTAGCATTGGGCCAAAAGGTTTCATGTATTTTATATAAACATGAACAGATATGTGTATCACTAAAAAAATGTTGAATTATTATTTGTATTATATATAATTATTTATTTAATTGCCTGTTGAACTCTTCAGACTCCACTGAGACTATATATACAGTAAAGTGTGACTCATACTGTATGTTAGTGTGTGTGTGTGTGTGTGTGTGTGTGTGTTACCTGTTGGGGTGGGATGAAGGGAGCATGAACTGAAAGTGCACAGCACACGTGCCGTCCTTCATCTGGTGGTGCTGCAGACTGTTCAGCTCGTAGGCTATATAAGCCCTCCGTACGTACACCTGCACACACACACACACACACACACACACCCTCAGATAACCTTCTGTACACATGAACACCACTGGGACCGACAGCACCGAGACGGGGAACTGTGTGAGTACCTCTAACGCTGCCATGCACACCACACGCTTATTGTGGTAGAAGAAGCTGGGCAAAACATCAAAGATGGACGTCTCAGACAGGATGAGTTTCTGTGGGAGGAAACAAACACACACACACACACACACACACACACACACACACACACACACACCTCTAACAGTCTCAGCTTCATTAGAATATATATATTCGGTCTAGATGCTACAGGAACTCTATTATGATGATGACTAATCACCTTGAGGTTCTCGGGGCAGAACTGGTGGCCGTACATGTCTATAGCCGACAGGAAGATGGACTCCACCTGGTTGTGTCTCACTTCATACGAGGGCAAATGGGACGCAATGAGTGCCTGAGGATGGAAAACACACTCCTTACACTATAACCACTTCACACACACACACACACACACACACAGGCAATGTAATATCACAGCTACACACCGTACACAGTGCAGGACGTACCTGTCTGGCACACAGCGCCACCTTGGAGTTCTCCATCTTACTCAGCTGCGTGAACTCGCTCAGAACCCCCACCACGTCGTCCGTTAGCATCGGGTCCCGCCCACACAGCTGATCCTGCCAATCACAGCGCACCCCGTGACTCCACCCACCCAGGTCACCCTCAGATCCGTTTCTCATTTAAAACAAACTGAACTGACCCGGCTTTGATCAATTCTACACGGACACGAGTTACTGTCTGTGCGGAGTACAGGTAGTTCGGCTTACTATGAGCATGGAGACGAGGACGTTCTTCTTGGAGACCTGCGCGTGGGAGAAGATGTGCTCCAGCACAGGGGTCATATCAGGCTTGTACTGCTCTCGCAGGTTGATCACACACTTATCGTACGTGCCTGAGACACACAGAGCAGGACAGAAACGTGGGCGAGGCAGTTACTGACTTAACTGCAAAAGGAAGTTTAATGAAGGAAGCATGCAGGATGGTGTGTGTGTGTGTGTGTGTGTGTGTGTGTGTTACCCTGCTGGAACTGGATCTCCACTTGCAGGTAACGCCGCAGCAGGTCCAACACTACGGCCTTCATGTAGCCTCGAATGCCACTACGATACCTGCACACACACACACACACACACACACAATACAAAGACTTGAACACTGAACCTGAGCACCGTTTCCTGAAGTGCCCCACAGTGTAACCTGTACCTCCGTGCTGCAGGTGACGTTAGCACGACTCTCACCTCTGCACGAGCTGCACGATGCTCTGAGTGTTCATGAAGAAAACCTCGCGGTCCGCTTTCCTCTGCAGCGTGGCCGCGTGACTGTCCAGGATGTTCGCGATCTAAAGCAGAGCGAACATGCAGCATGTCTTCAGAAACCATCCAGCTGATCACGGGGACGTGCGGTCAGGATGTAACTCACCCTCTGGCTGGGGAACTGGCAGAGAACAGAGGTGATGTTGCTGGCGTACTGGGCCATGACCTTGCGGATCACGTTCTCCACCGTGACGGGGATCCGCCCCGAGACGCTGGTCATGATGTCCTGCAGCTCCAGCAGCGGGAGCGAGGGGTCGCGCAGCGTCCGCATCAGAGACTCCACCCACTTATACAGCTGAGCAACGGGGAGAGAGTGACGAGGTGATGCGTCACGAGAACACACACACACACAGCAGTGTACAGATTACCACCAGGGGGGAACACAAAACAAATACCGTTACCATGGTAACAGTGCAATAATACGGGCATGTTTATATTCTTTATGAGGGATGTGTGTGTGTCACCCCGTTGCTGAAGTAGGGCTCGGAGAGACAGAACCCGTCCATGACCTTCATCAGGTTGTCCAGCACGCTGTGGAAGACCTGGTGCAGTTTCTCCCCCACGATGGGCAGCGGCTCCTGCGCAGGTAACGGCTGCGTGTTCAGCTGCACCTGCAGGAACACACACCCACAGCGTCACACTGTTACACCTGCGATACTCAATCCCGTTACAGTTTATAGTGTAGATTTAACACCGCCGTGATCATGTTACAGAGTGAATGGCGCTCGGGTCGTCCAGCTCGATACGAGCCACCACACAGCCGGGCTCCAACACGGCCCCGGGGCGCTTAACGAAGTGAACACGGCCCGACTCCTGCACGCTCAGCGTCATCACCATCTTCATCACCTGCACACACGTCAGCGAATTATAACAACAAGACGGTTTGTTTAAAACAAAAGAAAAGCGCATCGGCTGCCGCATGTCGTCACCTCGATCTCGGCGTACGGACATCCTGCCGTCACGTGTGCGCCGTCCTCCACCGTGTACTGCAGCAGTTTACCGGCGGACGGGGAGCGCAGCACCGTGGGGTCTCGCTCCTTCTCAAACACGCACGTCTTGTTGCCCACGGTGATGCGGTAACTACACCGAGAAACCAAATCTAATGAATTCTAAAACTGAAGCGTCACGGAAATCGCAGTGCACAATTATTACACGGTTTATTTATATATTCGCCAGCTCTAACGCTGTACAGCAGAGCGGTTATGAGACAGGAAGTGTAACCTGTCGGCTTCCTCCTTCATGTAGGTGGTGTAGCTGCTGCCGCTGTAGGAGAGGAGCAGGCCGCCGTCGCTCAGCCGGTGCACGTCGATCTCGATGTCCAAGCCGCTCATTACGATCACGTAGGTGGTGGGGGACTGACGGGCCACCTGCAACACGCACACACACACACACACATGCGCACGGTATATGAATATTATTATTAACACTTGGAAAGTGTGTTAGCAAGAGCAGTTAGTAAAGTTAGAACCCCGCCGAGTTTATAATCTCGCCACCTTGAGGCAGTACTTGATCCCCTCATGCACCAGATCCACCTCCACCGTGTTCAGCAGACTGGCAGCAGGTAACACCTGACCTCTACAAACACAGAACGCTCACATCAGCAACCTGTAAACTAGAGGACGCGTAACCGACGTGTAGATTTATTATAACTAGTTCTGCTGGTGTGTAACGATCAGCTCACCTCTCGAGAGAGTGCAGGAAGTCAGACATGCTTTTCCTGAAACCGGCGTCGGCCACATGTAGCGCTCCACACACCACCCCGAGCATGGTGTCCGGCCTCTCCGCCTGCGCAGAACACACTTTAGTGTTTAGAATGAGAGCAGACAGGCGTCAGAGCGTACTCGTCGGACTCGTACCTGCACTTTCTCGGCGATCAGGTGATCCAGCCAGCCCGTGTCGATGTCATTGTTCCTGAAGCTCTCCGTCTCCAGCAGCTTGATCAGGTACTCCACTGTGGTCCTGAAATCCCCACGGATAGACAGCTCCTTCATGGCCACCACCATGTTCCTGCGCACGGGAAAACATACAAACCGAGTTATTTTATGCCTTTACGAATACATTTGTTGTATACATACTAAAACCTTGTTTTTTAAAAAAAAACTGGATTATTGACTAATAATGAGTTTGTTTAGAGTCCATGTTAATGGTGTTACACTACATGCTCCGAGCCCTAACACACAATGCGGTCATGTGAGTGAGGATACTGACGAGATGGCTTCCTCTCGGTTCTCTCCCCAGGAGAAACAGTGTCCGAACTGCGAGTCGGCGAACTCGTGCAGCCCCCCCGCGGCCCCCACGCTGAAGTAGCCCCACACGTTCTTACTGCTGCGGAAGTTCAGCTCCTGCACCGTGCCCGAGCTCGGCTTAAAGCCCTGCGCGAGACAAACACCATCCTGTCATGTCCTGTAACTTAAACACCGTGCGTCTACTCTGAGGGGATCCCCAGCCTCACTCGCCTCGTCCGGGTTCTCGCTGGTGATGCGGGCGGCGATGACGTGTCCTCGGGGACAGGGGACGCACTCCAGCTCCTCGAAGTGGATGGAGGTGTCGTCCCACGGAGACTCGCCGTACAGCACGCGGATGTCCTTAATCCTGTGCAGCGGGATCCCCATGGCGATCTGCACAGATCAATAAAATATATAATACACGCCGTTATAAATAACATAACGCGTGTAAGGTGTTCGGTACCTGTAGCTGAGCGGCTGGGAGATTGACGTCGGCGATCATTTCTGTGCACGGATGCTCCACCTGCAGTCTGGGGTTCAGCTCCAGGAAGTGGAAACTGCCGTCCTCGGAGAACAGGTACTCGACTGTCCCTGCACTCACGTAGCCCACCATCTTGGCCATGCGCACCGCATACTGCCAAAAAACACGAACAATCATACAACCTTCCGTTTTCTCTGCACGCGTGGACTTATTAGCGCTAGACATCGACACTCAACACCGACCCTCTCCATCTGCTGGAAGGTGGAGGCGGAGGCGATGGTGGCCGGAGCCTCCTCGATGATCTTCTGGTGGCGGCGCTGGATGGAGCAGTCCCGTCCGAACAGGGACACGGCGTTCCCGTACTCGTCTGCCAGGATCTGCACCTCCTGGTGGCGTGCGTGCTGCGCCAGCTGCATGATGAAGATGGGCGAGCCGGGCACCTCCACCTGCACCTGAGCAGAGATCATACACACTTCCTTTACAGTTACACACGAGACTGCAGGGAAAAACAGCACACGGATGTACCTGTGTGTGTGTGTGTGTGTGTGTGTGTGTGTGTGTGTGTGTACCTGTCTGAAAAAGCTGGGGAAATCTTCAGCGCTGTCCACTTTCCTGATTCCTTTCCCTCCTCCACCCTCAGACGCCTTGATCACTACAGGATAGCCGATCTTCTCTGCACCCTACACACACACACACACACACACACACACACACACACACACACACGCACATCTATAACCTGTCCAGATCCAGTCTCACACTCGCCACATGAGTAAAGCAGTGAATAAGGAGATTATTGACCTCCCAGATGAGACACACAGTTAATCAGGTTAAAGTGAACGTGTGGTTAGTAACGTGACCGAGTGCTGGATTTACAGCGAGGCCTTCGTCCACGTCTCCGACGCAGCCCCTGGCGTAGAGCTCCGGCGGGACGCTGATCACATGACCCAGTCTCCGCTCCTCCTCCCCCCACACCACCTTCAGTCCTGTACACAGACACGATGATGAGAACTTTCTATACAGCACACAGTGTTAGGTTTGGAAATATGCTAGAATATTCATCACCAAGAGACACTCTTAGCTTTGGACAACTGAACTGTACAGAGGGAGACATTACCGGAGCCGGACCAGGGCAGAGTGGGGATTCCTGCCGTCTGGGCCACGATGGAAGACGCCACTTTATCTCCCAGAGCCCACATGGCCTTACTGGACGGCCCTGAACACACACACACACACACACACACACACACACACACACACACACAGAGATAATTATAACATAATAAGAGATTGTATTGTATCACTCCTGAGCTGTTAAGATAAAGAAAATAAAACAGCTACAGAGAAAAGAGGTGTTTATTTCCGGAGTTGTACCTAAAAATGAAATTCCCGCTTTATGGAGCAGCTCCGGAAGCTTTGGGTTTTCCGAAGCGTGACCCCATCCGGCCCACACGGCCTAAAGACAGGAAGTTACTAATATGAAGTCACAAATAAACCTCATCCTAATCAGTCTATAAAACCGTCTGTAACGCCCTCGTCCTCGTCCTCAGTGAGATAAACTAAAGCTTCCTCCCTGAACGCCGTCTCAGATGAAGCTCCTGCAGGGACTCAGTGACTCGGTCCTTATCAGTAATGATTATTTATTAAGAGCATGTTTAAGGAACACCGAGTGGCAGTTTGGGAACTCCGGGCCGTTAGTTTGTCACCTGCACTGGAATTCTCTTTGCGATGTCCACGATCATCTCCACGTTGGCGTAGTTGTTGTTGTTCGTCCCCCCGGGGACCGGCACGTAGTGATCCGCCATCTTAATGTACTCTGAAACACAGCACGCGTTACCACACACACACACACACACACACACACACACACACACACACACAGAAACAGCTGACAGCTCGTCCTGGAGGTCAGGTGAGGAACCGACACGTGAGGAACAGGCAGGTGAGGAGGACAAGGCGTGGGGTCTGACCTGCGTTAGCTTTCAGGTCCTCGGGCGTGACCATCACCACGAAGCGGATGGTTCTCTCGTTGCGGAACATTTCGTAGGACCAGCGGCGGATAGAGCGCATGCACTTCACTGCTGCGATGCCGTTAGTGGCGATCAGCACCTGAGCACGCAGGAGAACATGGACAATAATCACTGATCAGGACGGGGTGTGTGTGTGTGTGTGTGTGTGTGTGTGTGTGTGTGTGTGTGTGTAGATGGAGAGACGTTCCTTATGATAGTGATGAAATCAGATCTTCATGTGGAATTGTGATATTAATGTTATAAAAA
>JAQMYM010000014.1:794557-812985 GCA_030014255.1 Parauchenoglanis ngamensis
GGGCAGCACCGCCTACGGATCCTCGGCGTGCAGTGCATCACCGCCTACGTATCCGCGGCGTGCAGTGCATCACCGCCTACGTATCCGCCGCGTACAGTACATCACCGCCTACGTATCCACCGTGTACAGTACATCACCGCCTATATATCCACCGTGTACAGTACATCACTGCTTATATCCACTGTGTACAGTATAGCATGACCTACAGCACAGTCTACAGAATATCCCTGCCTGAAACCTCAGTAGGTAAGGTACATCCCGACTTATATCGGCCATGGACTTTAACGTCAGTAAGTTTAACTCCTGCTTATCTATGTTTCAGTGTACAGAGAGTTTGTTGGTCAGCCTACCAATCTGGTAGCACTGACCAATAAATAAATCAGCCTGAAGACAGTGTTTCATCCTTTTTAACTTGCAGTCACTTACCGAATTTAAGTAGAAAACTCTTCTAGTTATTTTCCATAAAAGAAATTAAAGAACAGGTAAAGTCTCTCTTCCTCTTTTGTTGTAGATCAGCGTGTCCGTACTGCGAGAAGGCTCTTAGCTAGCTCAATAGTTCCAAATTAACTTCCGGTGCGTACATCAAAATATTTCAAAATATAAGTTCGAATAAACGCACATTTACCTTGCGTCATTACAGTTATCAGATTATTCGTCATGTACAGCGTACTCTACAATATAATATCTTATTTTTGTGCTTGTATACTGGTATATTATGTTTTTTTTATTATTATTTATCTTCGTCAAATAGCAGTGGGTTTAATATTCGCCAGACATTCTCGAATCTTTTCTGTATTTACTCTATTAAAATATGGGGGGGGAAACAGCAGTCATGTCATGCTGTTTTTTTCTCTCTGGGTCATTTTATTAAAGCTGTGTTAAATAAATTGTGTTTTAAATTTTAGTTACAGCAGCACTGTGTAAAATCCAAGTGTTGCACAGAATCCTAGGTCAGATTTCTTCTTTCTGCAGCACGGCTCTAGAGAGCATCAGAGATTCTCACTAGCCTTTTTCTTACTAAGCCAGTTTACCACTGTTACAATTTTCAGAATTCTGAAACTCAGAGAAATGGAGACTCTGTGATATGGAGGACACACATGCAGTATATTCTTGTAATTTTTTTTATTACTGGCAGATAATTGCCAGTGTAACATTTTTACATAATATAAAATCTTTTCAATTTCTCTCCAGTTATTAGGTGTTAGAAGGTGTTGGAATCCTAAAGATTACGAGGACTCTCTTTAAGGACTCTGGCTGTTATTCTTATTTGGTATTTACACATTAACATTACAACTAATTTTTGCACTATTTACAAACTTTACAGATGAATCATATTTTATCTTATTATGTTTCATTCAATCATTTTTGGCCAAGGTCCCTGGTCAGAGGCTTTGTTTATTCCCCTAAATGAATGAGCCCTTTATATTTACATAGGTAGCGGGTCCACCTCTACAGCTCCGCCATACTTACGCTGCTACGGTAGCCCAGAACAAACAAGCCTCTAGAGAGCGCCTTCCACGTTTCACATTTATCGAGAGGCAGTGTGAATCCGGAAGGAATTGGAAGGATGTGGAGCTCAGAGAGGCGTTACTCAACCAGGATGGAAGCTTCCAGAAGAGAAGCATTCTGAAAGTCCCAGCTGAGGAGCTGCAGAAACACACCTACACCTGCGTGATTCAGCACAGCAGCTTAGAGGAGAATTTAGTGCTGAGCGAGTGCCAAATCCAGAGATGTCGGACAAACACTATAAAACTACAGACTTCCAGTGAAAGCTGATTTCTTGCTGCAGCAGATAATAAAGACTCTGTGTTGATTTAACAGGTGGAGTAAGGATTGCTTTCATTGCTGCTGAAGTCACGACTTTCAGTGCCGTTGTTGTACATACAACATGTTGTCTATACAATTGTGTGCTTCCAACTTTGTGGCAGCAGTTTTGGGATAAAGCACATATGGATGTGATTGTCAGGGGTCCACAAACATTTATCTATATAGTGTATCAGTATATCTCGCATCTACCCATTATTTTTATCTCATGAGTGCTATTCACATGGTAGGGTTCTTGTGGAGAGCCTTCAGCATTACTTAACAGGATTCTATAGCCTGATGGCTCCAAATCACAATGACTGACACAGAGTCTATAACATTTATAAAGAGTTCTTACTGATACTGAGATACAGAGTGCCATCCTTTTCCCCCCCGTTTTTTATCAATGGTACTGTGAGGGATGTTCAAAGTTTGGTGTAGTGTTTATCAGTAAATGAGTTCTTTTTCTGACCAAATATATTTTTTCCTTTACCATCATTTCCTACTTTTATACTTTTGGTATCCACTGCCACTCTTCAGTGCCCTTAAAAACTGGTGACATGCTGAATACTAAACACCAGATTCTTCAAACACGTTCTACATTATTTATAGACTAGAGTCACACCAAGAATAAATCTCCCAGAATTCAGCAATGTTGGCCTCTACAATGGAGAGCAGTATACTGTATCCACTTTGACACCAAGATCAGGAAGGTGATCTCAAACACACAGTGGATAAAGAAGGATGATGCTGATGAGACAGATTATAGGAACAGATACCGAAGTATCAGTGAACAGGACATCCTCAAAGCCAGTGTAGCTACAGCAATACAACTCTTCAACAAGCTCTTGAAAATGAGAGTCAAACCCATTCAGAGCTGTTAGCACTAATACACACACTCGTTTTATATTCTGTACCTGTAACATACACCAGGCAGCCCTGAGGCAATAATGTGACATCAGCAGTAGCCTTTCTTTACACTTCTACATCTAGACATTGTGAATAGCATAGTTTTTTTCAATGTTCAGTGTAATAGTTTAGCGACATTAGTTAAATTCACCTAAATGCAGAATAAAAGTCACTTTTCATCCAGTTTATTAGGAAAGGTGTGTCTCTGCACATTCATGCCATTATCCAGTTATCTGTGGCTGTGTCTTGTTTTTTCCAGACAGTTTGAGTTCCTCGGAATCTGTCCTGCTCACTGAATGTGTTTTGTTTTACACTATTGTGTAAACTCCACACTGCACACTCTGTAAACTCTGTAGACTATTGAGAGCTGCAGTATGGGTTCGTTGTGCAGCATAATCTCAGGTTTACACGCTGGTATATCTTGTTATTGTTTTTTGTAATTTGTAAATATTGTAAATAAACTGAGTATTAAGTTCTGTTTTATTATTTGCATTTGCTTCTGAAATTTGTTGTAGCTCACAATCACTTCCTTCTTCAGTTAGCAGCTTTTTGGTACCAAATGACCGACAGCTAATGTAGACCAGAGTTCAGAAAAGTTCTTTAATACTCATACAAAGAAAGACCGAAAAGAAACAAAATCAAATGTCAGAGAGCAGTAAAATTGTAAGAGTAAAACTGATTGGCTGTGTTTGTCAGTGGTAGATCATGTGAAGCAGAAAAATAAGGAACAAATGGCGCTCTCCAAACATACAAACATACCCACTCGAATCCGAAGTGAGATCACATAAAATAATTAGTCTCAGAGCCCAATATGACCAGTCCACCAGGATCCTGAGCCACACATTCATTGCCCAACAACGTGCTTATGAGTGTTCCCTCAGCGTTGCTTGGATTTTGGGTCAACACAAAAAGCCATTTACTGATGGAGGGGTCATCAAAGAGTGCATGAGTGCAGTAGCTGAAACACTACTTGAGGGAAAATTAGGCTACCTAAATATATATGATACTAAATAGATACAACATGATCTTCCAGACCATTGCTTCAAGAAATTTTCTCTAATTGGACCATTTTAGATTTTAGTTGAATACCTCTGCTCTAGAACATTACCGTGTAATATGGATTGTGCAGACTGTTGTGCTTCCTTTATTTTAAAACCACCAGCTTCCACTAAAACCTAAACAACACAAGAGTCATTTATATATTTTACATTGACAATGTACTAACAGAAAGTGGGCGGTTTATAAATTATTATTGTGATTTAAATCCAGCATAAGTGCTTTTTCTACTGAACTTTGTTCTTGATTTATAAATCCCATGTGTAGTTGATGTCATGCAGGTGTGTTCTGTTCCTTCTCTGGAGTTTCATTTAACTGTCATTTCACTGTCAGAGCAGTTTACATTCAGTCAGTGAGTACTTTGTGATTCATCACTAAGCAACCTTCTGATCATGTGATTTATTTTAGTGTCAGGGATCAGAATTCAGCATGTAAATGTTCCTCCAGTAAACATGTCCACCATTCAGTGTTCTTCAAACCCAGTGTTACAGCGCTTCTTAGTGTTAGTGTCAGAGTGTAACTAACTGATGAAGTGTAATTAACACGTTCATCTAATTAACCCTTTCAGAAGTGAGACAGAAGTTTTCTTCACTGAGTCATAATAACTGTGATTTATAAGTAGGTAACTACTCTGTGGGCTTTTCTTGTGTGTCTTTCATTTTGTGAGTTTTGTTTAGTTTTGTTTGTAATGTCTAATGTTTTCTCTGTTTCTGTCCTTACTGTTTACATTCTTATATGTTCAAAAATAAAAAATACATTGATAAAAAAAACCCTGTGATTTAGATAAACACACTGGAATAATTCCACACTTTTATTAACAGAAAGTTTGTTTCTGATTTTGTGTAAGTTCATTCAAGTTTTCTGTAGATCCTCTCCTTGTTTCCTTCTTTCATAGCTGTGTATCTGGCCAGTGTGAACAGGTAATCACTTAACCTGAGTAATAAAATCAGGACAACAGAATAGGTAAAGCAGTGAAAATGAAAGGTTCAGTATTTCTGTTTGTTTTAAATCTGTGTTAAGGGAAGATTTTGAACAAACTACTGAGTTTCACCTGTTGAGATATTTGCCGATGTCAGGATCGGCCTCACCTGAACGCATGATAGGAGCCACACTGCAGAGAGACAGGAAGTGTGAACCAACAATCATCTCATAATGAGACATGGATAAATAAATAACACAGACCTTAAGAGAGCGGAAGTGTGTGTGTGACTGACCAGCGCTCAGCCCGGCGACAAACAGCTCTGGCCACATGCAGGGCGGCGCTGCTTTTTCCCCCAGACTGCAGAAAATAATTCCCAATGAGAGGACAAGAAAAGAAACCAGAGTCACACAGATGAGAATACAGACGAGGCTTTGATACCATTCCAGTACCAAAGATTCCACACACAGTTACGGATGTGTGAACCTGCTTACAGGCAGGATGAAGTGTGTAAGAGGAGGAAGCTCATCTGTGTAGGAATTAATCCAGCTCTCCAGCTCTGCCACAGGCTCACTGCTGAACTGTGTCTTCTCTGGTGGAAAGTAGAAAACACTGAAAATAACACACTGCACACATGTTCACTACTCAAACTGTGTATTTCTCTTCCTCTTTCACTTTTTCTCTCACACACACACACACACACACACACACACTTGTAAGTTGTATACACACTTATGTGGCTCTCTCGGGCTGACGAGCGAGGTGTGGCCATGTTGGAGCCCACGTCTTGCAGCACACACTGGATCTGGAAAAGGAAACGACAAAGTGTTGGTCTTTATGGTGCTCATACTCATCCAAACTGCCTTATATGTGTGTGTGTGTTTGTGTGTGTGTGTAATACTGTATCCTCAATCACTATACACACACACACACATACACACACCTTGTCTAGCTGATGGATGAAGGTGTGTCCTTTCTCGAGGCAGAACTCTCTGGCCAGCCTAAGGAGGGAAGAGTGTGTATGATGAAGACTTCAGTACACCGCTGAGATGATGAGATACAGATGAACGTGTGTGCGTGTGTAGTTCACCCGATGGCAGACGAGAGCTCATCCGTCGTACCCAAAGCTTCAAAAATATGATCCTCTTTTGGCCGCCTCTCTCCTGTGAAAGTGCTGGAAAATCCTTCAAGAATAAAATGGATATAAAACAGTCACATGTTGAGACTCAGTGTGAAATAATGCTGAGGTTAAATGAGTTCATGTACTTAAGTGAAAAGACAAGAACTGTGACACCTTTATCTCCTGTTCTGGTGTAAATCTTGGGAATCGGCTGATCTCGCTCCGACTCTGTGCCAAACCTCAGAAAGGTGAGGAAAAAAAAATTCAGAGATTAGATTTGGTTAATAAAACTGTCACAGCTTTATTAGCACAGGAGATATGGTTCTCTGTTTGTGACCAAAAGGTTATGAGTTAAAATCCCAGAACTGACACAGAGAAACTGTAGTGAAAACTGCTTTATAGGAACTTTTCCCCCCCATCTTCTACCTTCTAATCTTGAAGGAAACTGGTTTTGAATAGAATAACACTTTTTAAAAATAAAACATGCAGCTCCTGGCACTTTTGGGAACGTTAATGTTATTAATTGATGCTAGTATAACCAAATAACACCTATCCTGTATGGCCAACATGCCTTTTGGTTTATTTAATAAGAATGTTTTTGGTGTTCAGAGTATCAGTTGGTTTTAATTTGCCTTGTTTAAACATTGTTTTGCTTCCTGTCTTTACCCAGAGACAGAAAATCATTAGCTGTATCAGTTTTGCTCTTTTAATTGTCATTTATTGTCAGTTTTACAGTAAAGTTTACCGCGAGCTGAGCTTGTTACTATGGTAACCACCACAGGCGTAAAAAAAACCCCTACGTGATCTGGATATAGATAATCGTTCAGATTTGTGACCCGGATTCTTATTCATATTGCTAACCAGTTAGCGAACAGCACAATGTTATTAATTTCATTTAGTTTGTTACCTTCTGAGGTTTCCACACCGAAACTGCTGTGACTTTAAACATGTTATTAACTGAAGCACACAGTGACGATGTGCGGCTCGACCCAAAGCTAACGACGTCATTAAACAATTATACCGTGTATACCGCAGTGTCTGGTTAAATCCTGAACATTTATTAACATCAATGAGGTAGATTAACTAGAATACATTAACTAGTTTACCACTATACAAAACGAAAGTTCGCAAAACGGAAATTCCGTTTACTACGATCATATTTGTACTTCCTGATACCCGTAGGTGAGTGGGCGGGGCGAGCGATTCTGGCGGCTCTGTTCTAATCTGTGGATCTGCGCTTCAACTAGGACGCCTAGCTAGCGTGTAGAAGCCTGGCCGCCATTTTGGGTGTGTTCAAAATCCGCGAAAGTCTTGCGTGTGGAATAGTGATCATGAAGAGATTTTCGTCATTACGGTTACATTAACAGTGAATTAGAGACCAAAGTGTTACGTCAGAATACTCTCGTTTACATAAATGTCGCGTGAAGTAAGATTTAGTAACGATGACGTACTTTATTTTTCTTAAGAGAGGAGAAAAGAACCCCGCCCATCACGGCTCTCCTCAATAGACCTCTCTTAAAAAAATATTTATTAACAAACAGCATGGTACACATATAGAAAAACAAGAACAGATAATGTCAGGGCATCAGAAGACTGAGAGAAATCATAAATTAGCTAACAAAATGTTAAACAAGGTGCACAATTTCAAGATTTTACTAGCTTTCCTTTTTTTAGACTATAGGATTGATATATTGTTTGGTTTCGTTTTAAAAATAAATGGTTAATGACTGGAGAACATATTCATGAATATGCGATTCAATATATGGGAAATAAACATACAGACATCTTGCTAAAAGGTTGAAGTGTGGGGACAAGACCAAAATAAATGATATAGATCTTCTGGAACCAGTTAATAAAATCAACATCAATATAATTCAGAATAATTCAGAATTCAGAATTCAAA
Source organism: Parauchenoglanis ngamensis (assembly GCA_030014255.1). Classification (NCBI taxonomy): domain Eukaryota; kingdom Metazoa; phylum Chordata; class Actinopteri; order Siluriformes; family Auchenoglanididae; genus Parauchenoglanis; species Parauchenoglanis ngamensis. Next base: position 802,268 of record JAQMYM010000014.1, read on the forward strand.
ACTCAGAATTTTATGGAGCCTCATTTTGGGCTCAACTCACTTTTAAAGTACAAATCTAAAATGTATACTCAAAGCTATATTTATTTTTGAGTGCATTCCAGTCAGTTATGTAAATTTCATGAAGGACATTACTGATTTAAAGGCATAATCTAGAGAGCAGAGGGGTCTCCAACAGGTAGCAAATAAATACATTTTAGTTAATAAGTAAATACTCATAAATAAGATTTACACTAGTAAATCTCATAACATAGTCACAAAAAGTATTAAGTCTGTTAAAATTGCTATGAAATCAAATTCAAACATTTTTGTTTTGTACCCTGTCTGATACAAAAATATTTTTTCATGTCAGAAAACATTTTTCTCCCAATTTTGGTGATAAATTGTCACATTCATTTCATTATCTTAGGCATAGCGGTGGGTAGCAGTTAAAAACAGGCTGATGAATATGGACTAGTTGAATGAGGACTTATTGTTGAGTCTCTAAAATAGTCATTGAATTAAGTGACTTTTGTAGGTAAAATTAGGTGTTTAACAACCTGTTAAAAATACACCAGAATGCAGGAAATGGTATCTAATTCGTTAAAAAATGTATGGGGGAGGACCCCCAGCCCCCAGCCCCCCAGCCAGTGTGTCCCCCCACATTCAAAATGCTTCTGACGCCCCTGTTTGTATGGTAAATGTGAAAATCTGATTCATTTTGTGCTGAATAGACCTCAAAGTCTAACGCATTTTGACAACAAACAGTGAGCCCTACATCATCAGTTAAATAAGTCGGCTGTCAACGTTCACATAATGAAGCCGATTCAGAGAGTCGACTCGTTAGCGAACGATACATCACTAATTCAAACACGGTATCTCTTGCTACGCACACACGCACGCGCACACACAGAGCCTAGCAGTCGTGCAGGAGCGTGCAGAAATGGCTGACGGAGAGGGTGCCTGGGCGTGCAGGTAAAGTTATTTATCTGCGTATTAACGTGTCATTTTATTGGAGACTGTGACACGAGAATACGACAAGCGGTTATTGTGTTTAGCAGAGTAGTTGAGTAGCTTAAAAGAGTGGTTGACGATAATACTGCTGTAAGACAATGTAAATGTGTTTATGTCTAATACTGTAGGTAAAAACTAGCTTTTTAATTTAAATTTTTACATGCATGTCAGTAGAAATATCAACAATATTATTGTTATTAACTGATAAAGACTTGTTTAGTAGTTGATGTACACTCCCTTTTCCATAACCTTACCTGACTAAACACTAACAAGAACCTGGCCACATGTGAAATAATGACTTGCATTTGGGGACACTGATTTACAGTATAATAAAATATCTTTAAGTTCATTGTACAATTACAGTGAAATTTGGCTTGCAACTCCCAGTAGTTTAATAAAGCAAGAAATACTAGCAATTCGTACACTCACTGAACTCTTTATTAGGATCACCTGTACACATACATCTTCAAGTTATCTAATAGATATCCGTCCTGTGGCAGCAGTGCAATGCATAAAATCAAATGGATAAAGGCTTCAGGTAATGTTCATGTCAACCTTCAAAATGGGGGAAAAACGTGATCTCGATTTTGATCGTGGCATAATTCTTGGTGCCAGAAGGGCTGGTTTCGGTATGTCTATAACTGCTGACCTCCTGTGATTTTCATGCCCAACGGTCTCTAGAATTTATTCAGAATGGTGCAATAAAGAAAAAGCATCCAGTGAACAGCAATTCTGTGGACGAATCACCTTGTTAATGAGAGCGGTCAATAGAGCATGGCCGAAGTTTGTGCAAACAGGAAGGCTACAGTAACTCAGTTAACTGAGTTTAATACAATTTTAGTTTAATAATTATAACTTATAAATAAAAAATATATAAACTATATAAATTATAACACTAATTCTGTCAGCCAAGAACAGAATGCTGAGGGAGTGTTGAATGGTCAAACTTTGGTGCCAACAGCATGAATCTAACCTGCCTTGTTTCAACAGTCCACCCAGGCTGGTGGAGGTGGTGTAATGGTGTGAGGAATGTTTTCTTGGCACATATTGTGCCCGACAATAGCAATCAATTACTGCTTGACTGACACACACAATTTGCCCATCTTCTAATGGCTACTTCTTGCATGATAATGCACCATGTCACAAATCAAAAGTCATCTTAAACTGGTTTCATGAACATGCCAATGAATTCACTGTTCTTGAGTGGCCTTCCCAGTCACCTCATCTGCATCCAGTTTCAGCATTTCCTTGTGATGTGGTACGATGAAAGATTTTCAGCATGAAAGTGCACCTGAAAAATCTGCAGGAATTGTGTGATTCTCAAAGGAATGTTTTCAACATCTTGTGAAATCCAGGTCATGAAGAATTGTGGCTGTTTTGAGCACAAAGGGAGGCCTTACCTAGGATTAGCATAGTGTTCCTAATAAAGTTCTCTGTGAGTGTAGATAGACAAAAATCAGATCTACTGCAGAAATAGAAGAAGAAATGAAAAAGAAGCATTAGAAAGCTTTATCCATAGTGTGGTTACCTCTTTGGTGTAAATGAACAAGGCTTCTAATGCAGTTAGGTCTGGCGACCTTCTGTTGTCCTGTATGATAATTAACGTGTACCGATTCGATAACGTGAATAGGTTTGATTGCCTCATACTGCACCCGCTGGCCTGCACATCCTCACAATGCTACTTTTTATGTTAAAGAAAAGCGCTCATGCTTAGCATGATGGAGACTGATTTTACATTGTGGATTAATTTGGGCATGGTGATACATGGTCCTCTCACATGCTGTAGAGACTCGTTTGATGGTGCATTATTTGTTAAGACAACAGCATTGAATCATTTTCCATTCTTATTTCAGGTTCTGATGCTGGAAGTGCCATCACTGTGAAGTAATACTGCAAGAAAATAAGAGCAGAGCAAGAGCAGCAAGGTTGAAGTTAGTGCAGTCATGTCCAGAAGCAAGAGCTCGGAGTCTGTGAAAGTTGTGGTGCGGTGTCGCCCCATGAATGACAAGGAGCGTGCTGCAAACTTTCAGAGGGTGGTCTCTATGGATGTAAAGCTAGGTCAGGTTGTTGTGCATAATCCAAGAAGTGGGTCCACTCATGAACACCCAAAAGTTTTTACTTTTGACTCGGTCTATGACTGTAACTCAAAGCAGGTTGACCTCTACGATGAGACATTCAGGCCATTGGTGGATTCAGTATTGCTGGGCTTCAATGGCACCATCTTTGCTTACGGACAGACAGGTACAGGGAAAACGTACACAATGGAAGGGGTTGGCAAAGACCCAGAAAAAGAAGGAGTCATTCCCAACTCCTTTCATCACATTTTCACACATATCTCCCGATCACAGAACCAGCAATATCTGGTCAGGGCATCATACCTGGAGATCTACCAGGAGGAGATCAGGGACCTGTTAGTAAAAGATCAGTCTCGTCGCCTAGAGCTGAAAGAGAGACCTGACACAGGTGTTTATGTCAAAGACCTTTCTTCAGTTGTCACTAAATGTGTCGAGGAGATTGAGCATGTTATGCGTGTGGGGAACCAGAATCGTTCAGTTGGATCAACCAACATGAATGAGCGTAGTTCCCGTTCTCATGCCATATTTGTTATCACTATTGAGTGCAGTGAGTTGGGTCCAGATGGGGAGAACCACATCCGTGTTGGGAAACTTAATTTGGTTGACCTGGCAGGAAGTGAAAGGCAGACAAAGACAGGTGCACAAGGAGAACGGCTAAAGGAGGCAACTAAAATCAACCTCTCCCTGTCTGCTTTGGGTAATGTCATTTCTGCATTAGTGGATGGCAAAAGCACCCACATCCCATACAGAGATTCCAAGCTCACACGTCTGCTCCAAGACTCACTGGGAGGTAATGCTCGAACTGTCATGGTGTCCAACATTGGACCAGCATCCTACAACATAGAGGAGACTCTTACTACACTACGTTACTCGAACCGTGCCAAAAACATCAAGAACAAACCTCGCATCAATGAGGACCCCAAGGACGCCATTCTACGGGTGTTTCAGGAGGAAATCGCTCGTCTGAAGCAGCAGTTGGAGAAACAATCAGGGAAAAAGAAGAAGAAAAGGCAGAAGAGGAGGGTAGGGGAGGGTGAAGAGGAATTGGACGACGATGTGGAAGATGAAGATGATGATGATGATGAGGAAGGGGGGGATGGGGATAAGAACATTACTGATTATTGGAGGGAGCAGCAGGAGAACCTGGAGAAGGAGAGGAAAGCCATTATGGAGGACCACAGCCTGGTGGCAGAGGAGAAGCAGCGACTGCTCATGGAGAAGGAGAGGAAGATGTATGATCTCTGTCAAGAAAAGGAGGCATCCGAGAGTCTGGAAAAAAGAATCAAGGTAACTTGAAAGGGCTAGCCATGCCCCTAATATTACTTTACAGCCTTCACTTTGGCTGAAACAGCAAGCATTAAAGAACCTGCCCTTTTAGACTGTAGCATGTTCTCTGATGATCCTTTTTGCCCTTACCTTAAGTCGATGGAGAGCAAGCTATTGGTTGGAGGGAAGAACATTGTTGACCACACTAATGAGCAGCAGAGAATACTGGAGCAGAAAAGGCAGGAAATTGCTGAACAGGTAAAGCTACCAGAAAAGACATATGAGAGTATTAAGCCTTCCTGAATATGCATAGTGTGAATATATTTTATTATATACTGTAGATAAATACAATATTTATCTGTATATTGTAATTAGTGATTTCTTCTCTGTCTTTTCTTTTGGCTACAGTAGAAGACAATTTCAATAATAAATGGTGTTATTTTTGTTTCACCAGAAAAGCTATGTTCAAATAGATTTATAAATAGGAGTTGTGCACCACGTGCACCATGATTTTGGATAAGCAACATTCTGTGCCTACTGAATGCATATTGGACTATGCCACTGTATAATCCTTCTTTACTTATTGTGTTTGTATTCTTTTGTGTGTATGAGTAGAAAAGGCGCGAACGGGAGATGCAGCAAGAGGTGGAGTGTCGTGATGAAGAGACTCTTGAGCTGAAGGAGACGTATAGCTCACTGCAACAGGAAGTTGACATAAAGACCAAGAAACTGAAAAAGGTACAAAATGATAATGGATCCATACAAAAATATGGATTGGCAGTTCCACTAGTCAATGACATTGTCCAGCCTGAGAGTCTTAGCAAAGCAGTGACACAGACACTATTGTGTATCTGCCGTTGGTAAAAGTGCATCAAATGCACCAATTTTACTGAGGTTTTTTAAAAAAAAAATTATTACAGACTTCCTTATTAGACACCGCTATTTTGGTACACCTGGTAAGTGTAATGAACCTGATACATTGTCCCAGTGCCACACACACTGCCATGCCTCTAATATATCAGTCACAGCTATAAAGGCTCTGATTCTTATAGAGACATGCAACATTATGCATACTGTTAGAAGCTGTGCTCCTTTGCATAGTTACCGCAGTCTGAATGTCCTTAACTGTTGCTCTTGAATATCAGATAAGACAAGATCAAGTACATGTAAGTACACAATATAGCTTTAATTGTAACTCATCCATGGCTTTTTTTTTTTCAGGTCAGCTGTCCCTAGAAACTCTCCCATTTCCTCTTTCATGTTCACCCATGACTATACCTGATCAATGCAGTTTTACCTGTATGTACTTATGTTATGAGCAATCCCCAACTACTAGGAAAGATCCAGTCCTCAGGAAAATATGCCCAGCCACGTCAGGATGACTGAAAAGTGTCTAATCCAGGAGTTCACTTTTTTCCTATTTTCTGAACATTTTTTTTGTTTTCAAATCTGCGGTCTTATATAAGAAATGTGTGTTGTAGTTTTTTATTAAGGACAATACTGGCCATAACAAGTTATCTTCTGAAATATTTTATGAAAAAGTTCAAAATGTTCAGTGCAAACAAGGCCTAGGGGCCACAGTGTTCTTTAGGGGGAATAAAGTGCACTGATCAGATCACCCTGACTGTGTTGACACATTTGTATGGCCCCCCCTTTACTATTTCTTGAATAGTAAGAATAGACAAAGTAAAGTGTATAATTTCTTAAGTAACTGCAGTAGAACAAGTTTTGTCAGTGACTCAAATTTCAAAAGTAAATTCACAGATGTCTCAAAGATGTCTGAGTAGTGTGTGTGTGTGTGTGTTATCCACACGCTCTGTTGTTTTATCTGTTTCAGTTCATTAGTACAGTGTGTTACATCAGAATCAGCATTGTCAGGCATTCTTTTTAGGGCTCCAGGCAGGAGGACCTAAAATTTATACCATATCATCACAAAACTGGTGCCTGGACCTCAATTATTAACACAATCGTGCTGACATTTGTGAATCACATTTGGACACCACATGCAAATCAATTCTAGTGGGGCAGAACATAATTTACTCTGATGCACAGGTTCCCAGGCCTAGTCCTGCAGAACCCCCTGTCCTGCATGTTTTATTATTTTCCCTGCTCTGTCATACCCACTTCAACTCATGAAGAGCTGTTATTTAGTTGAATCATGTGTACAGGGAGCAGGGAAATGTGCAGAACAGTGGGTAATCCAGGACCAGTTTTCGGAAACTGTGTAATGCATGGATTTGTGAGAACTTAAAATACATATACAGGTCAAGATTGTGCAGTCACATGCAAAGTTTGGGTGATCATATATGATGGAAGAGCTAAGTATAGATAACTGTTTCTCAGCAACCATAAGTCTGATTGAGCTGAAACTTGGTGCCCTATATCACTGACATGTAATGATAACTGGGTTACTTAAAAGAAAAAAAAACTAAACCACAATCATTCATTCAGTTTTCAGTAGGCATTTTTAAATAATTAGCATTGAACTTGCTCACAATACATAATAACTTTATCCTCAACTACATCACTAATTAACAGGTGACCTCTTGCAAAAATGTCAAGAATATTCTTTTGGCTTAATTAAACATGCCAACCATGTGATCTTGAGCCTTGTTTTTGTCCTTGTGCAATGATTATAATATGGCCTTTAGCAACTAAATTTATATTTTTAGTTTCTAATCTCAGTTTCCAGACAATAATATAATAATAAAACAATAATAAAATAATAATAATAATAATAATAATAATAATGATAACTCACAGTTTATCAGAGTGAAATTACCAGTGTCACTGGAGGAGGAGACATTCTATTTCAACCAACTTATCCCAGTGGATAAATGGACCAATGTCTGTGCCACACATCAAACTTTTTGTGACTACTTCACAGGTTTTTTTTTTTTTTTTTTTTGTGGTTGTTTGTTAGCTTGTTTTTAGACTTTACAATTGTCTTGATTTGTGCTGAGGCAACCAAAGTCTAGAAAATCATGGTATAAGGTTTTAATCTACTTATACTATTGCCATTTTGTTTTTGTACTTGATTATATTATACCGTAATGAATAGCATGAGTAGTCACTGTTTAACAGAAAAGCACTATCAGCAAGATGGCTAAATCTATTTACCTTTTTGATGAATTCCTCTGTGAAATCATATTATATGTTAGGGTAAAATTTTGGGACATGAAATTTCACTCACTACTTCACATTTCCAAAAATAAATACACGAACACATACACATCCCCTTGCAGTGTAAAGATGAAAGGAGATGGATAAATAATCTGCTGTCTGTTTTCCAAAGGGCAGACTCTACTATGCTAATGGATTCATTTGTAACTGTAAAGAGTGACTGCTTGATGGTATGTTTCTGGACCTGCTTAACTGGAGAAAAAAGCTGCCTAGGGAGCCATCTCTCTCTGTGCTTCTATTATTCCCTCCAGAGTTCTTTTTACTCCTAGTCTCTCTTTTTAATGACAAATACATTGTGCTTTCTTATCTAAAACAATGCAGAGTACAAATGGATGAACTGATGAAGACAGGAAAAAAAGAGATTTGCTAAACAGTGATGACTCTATTCAAACTGAGGTACTGTGATGCAGACAAGAGGATGGAGGATATAAGTCCATGAGGACAAGTATTGATTATTCTTCCAGATTATCTTCTTTGCATTTGGCTTATCAGTGACATGTGTGAAAAGCAGTATAAAATTCACTTTGCAGAGTGTTCTATGTTTCCTCCAGATTGCTTTGTTTGATAGTATTTCCCTCTTTCTCCCACATTTCTCAAAAATCAAGGATAATTTAAAAATATACAACTAAATAGTAAGGTGATGATATTTAAATCAGATTGTAGTGAGCATTCAAACAAACATTGAATACATTCAATAGAACTCTAGTATATTGCAAATATATTCCTGCATGTAATTGTTGTAATTATTACATTAAGTAATTACTACAAATTCTTCTTAATGTTACAAGATCCACCATATTTATTCAGCAGCTTATAGAATAGCACTTGATCCAGCTTAGCTCAGCTCAGAATGTTGCCCTTTATGTATTTAACACGATGTATCCTTTTTCACGCTCTTCATGTGATTATGAATTAATAGACTGTCTCTTTCCTTTTTTCATCTCAATCTCTGATCTTTCTTTCTTAGTCATTTCACCCTCTCTGCAATGATTTATGTCTGTCTCTTGAGGTTGACATGTCTCAGCTCTTCAACATCCATCATACCATGTTGCAGTCTGCTCCACCAGGCTGCACACTTCTTGTGTGTTGTGCACATTTGATTTGTGATGGTGAGCTCTTAAATAAGTTGAGGAAAACAGGCACATTTCTTCAAGAAAAAGATGCTGATGGTGTACTAAAGTTATGTGAAATCTGCTTTAAAAATCATTTTTAAATATTAAATAATAAATTGCTTGATATAGCAAATCCACACAATAAATGTCATTCTTATTATGAAGTCCTAGTTAAACACCCTTAACACTTAGATGTCCCCAGTTTAGCCATCCCTTTGCATATTGGAACCTGAAGGCCTGTCAGGGCATCTATTACTAGCATTTAATCTGCGACCTTTCAGAAATTTGACAGTAGGTGTAGGGCTATGGAATTGGAATGTCCATCCATCCATTATCGATACCGCTTTATCCATCTGGGAGCCAATCCCAGCATCTTCGCGCGAGAGGCGGGGTACACCCTGGGCAGGTCGCCAGTCCACCACAGGGCCAACACAGACAAACACACATGCGCAATTTAGAGTAGCCAGTTGACCTCATCTGCATGTCTTTGGACTGTGGGAGGAAACCGGGGCACCCGGGGAAACCCACGCATGCACAGGGAGAACATGCAAACTCCACACAGAAAGGCCTGGGTTCGAACCCAGGACCTTCTTGTTGTGAGGCAACAGTGCTAACCACTGCACCACCGTGCCGCCCGGAATTGGAATATACTGGTTGTAAACATGGCTTGGAGAATTTCCATTAGGTTTTGGTCCTCCTTTTAAATATCAGAATATTTTGGAGGCAGATTGACTCAGTGAGCTGTGATAAAAGTATTGCTTATTTGCAGGTACTGTGAATTTATATGTGCTAGGAATTTAGAAGCAATAGTTCTTGTTAAAAAATTGTTAAATACAATCTCCTCCAAAGGTATTGGCATAGTGACACAATTGTAAGAATTTTGCCTCTGTACACCACTACAATGGATTAGAAAAGAAGCCCTCAGGATGTGATTGAAGTGTAGGCTTTCAGCATTAATTCAAGGGGTTTAACAGAAATATTGCATTAACTGTTTAGGAATTACAGCCATTTTATACAGTCCCTCCATTTTCAGAGAATCAAAGGTAATTGAACAAACTAACAATTATAAATATAAGCATCATTTAATAATACTTGGATGCAAATCAATCACCACAAATGCTGACTTTCATCCCTTGAAATGCTTTGCCAGGCCTTTACAGCAGCTGCCTTCTGTTGCTGCTTGTATGTGGGTCTTTCTGGCTTTAATTTTGTTTTCAGTCAGTGAAAAGCATGCTCAGTTGAGTTGACTGACTCAGCCATTTAAAAACATTCATTTCTTTGCCTTAAGACCAGTATATGTTGGGTCATTATCCATCTGTACTGTGAAACGATGTTCTTTCAGTTTTGCATCATTTGACTGAATCTGAGCAGAAAGTTTAGCTCTATACACTTCAGAATTCATCCTGCTACTTCCATCAGCAGTCACATCATCAGTAAACACCAGGGACCCAGTTCCATTGATAGCCACATATGCCCATGTCCATCATGTTTGTCAGATGATGTGGTAATGCTTTGAATCATGAGCCCTTGCATTCCTTCTCCATACTCTTCTCTTCCCACCATTCTGGTATGAGTTGATCAAGATTCTTGTTCCAGAACTGGGCAGGCTTTCTAGCAAAGGCTAATGTGGCCTCTCTCTTCTTAACTGTTACCAGTGTTTTGCATCTTGAGATAAACCCTCTGTATTTACAGACATTCTAGTCATGAAGGTGATTCTTGATTATAGACTTTGTGATATTCCTACCTCTTTGAGAGTGTTTTTGTACCAAATTGTTGATTTGGCCATGCCTAAAGTTTCTGCTATCTTTTTTATATGTTTGCTTAGTTTTTTTCAGCCTAACGATGGTCCCCTTCATTTGCACACCTCTACACACCTCATTCACCTGTATTGAACAGCTGCCAAATGCAAATTCAACAGTTGGAATCAACCCCAAACCTTTTATCTCCTTAATTTTCAAGAAATAATGAAGAAACAGATCATAACTGACCCTGAAACTGCTTACTCTGCACAAAACTTTTTTTGAAAAGTCTTGCTTCCTGAAAAGATTTTGCTGATTGTGACAGGTACCTACTGGGTATGCACAAATATAGT